>CAUYLG010022762.1:0-30000 GCA_963573385.1 Cacajao melanocephalus
CCCAGCACTTTGGGATGCTGAGGCGGGTAGATCACTTTGAGCTCAGGAGTTCAAGATGAGCCTGGCCAACATAGTCAAACCCTGTGTCTAATAAAAGTACAAAAATTAGCTGGGCATTGACAGCTGGCCCTTGTAATCCCAGCTACAGCTATTAATGCATGGGAGGCTGAGGTGGGAGAATCGCTTGAACCCAGGGGGCGGAGGTTGCAGTAAGCCGAGACTACACCACTGCACTCCAGCTTGGGTGACAAAGCAAGACCTGGTCTGAGAAAAAAAAAAAAAAAAAAGAATAGAACATGGATCCAGGCTGGCCCAGGATGGAAGGGAAAATAGGAAGGGCTAGTACAAGGAGACGAGAAAAAGCCAGTGGTCTCTCGGTGGACCAGCACTGTCTCAAGGCGGTTGTAGTTTAAAAGTCTGGGGAAGAGCACGAAGCACGTGGGGTTGTAGCCCACCTGCAGGAAATTTGGATCTAACCTTCCAGAGGTGGGGCAGCTCTGAAATAACCAGGTTCAGGGCGTGGCTGTGGAATGGAGACCTACAGTAGAGGGACCAAGCTATTGGGAGGGTGGTCCCTATGGATGTGACATCATCCCAGATGATTATGACATTGAAGTTTGCAGCTATTAATAGGGAGAGCGAGGTCTTTTGTGAACAAGCGGATCCATGACAGCACTGAGAAGAGCAGAGTGTAGAGTAGGTGGCAGAAGCCCCGCTGGAGCTTCTGTGAGACAGTGAGACAGGGCAGGGCTTAATGGCTTGCGGATCCGGAGGCTGCCATCTGCTTCCTGAGCTTAAAGCCTGAGAGGAAAGGGCAGCTTCCACCTTAGAAGGCACAAGAGAAGCCATGTCCTTCTGGGAGAGCCAGACCAGCAGGCCACAGAGATGAAGGGGAGGAAAAGTAGGGGGTCCCCGGAGGTCCAGGGGAAATTTCGAATGGATATGAAGCCATGGAAGGAGGGAAGGGGAATCCTAGAAGTGTCTGGGAGGAGAGCAGAAGCCTGGCTGCCAGAAGGGGCTGCTTCTTGAGGACAGTAGATTTGGCTGGCTGCAATTTTTAAAGAAATCCATCTGGGCAGTGAGTTACTGGGGCCTCTCTGAAGGGGTCAGCAACAGCCCTGGACCACGTGCACAGGCTGGCACCATGACTCAGCCTGGGTTGGAATTAGCAGTGGCCTCTGGTGGCTGGTGACAGGGGTGGGGGGCTGGGGGGTTGGGGGAGGGTTTGGCTAATTGATGTAGAGGTAGCTGAGGCCTGGATGGCTACAACCCTGGAAGGGGCTGCAGGTTTCCCCACAGGCTCCTGGACCAGAGTCTGGCCCTGTGTCCTGAAGATGCAGGGTACCAAGCATGGTTTGGGAAGGATCTGTTTAGCCGGAGCTTAGCAGCAAGTAAGAACAAGTCCTCAGAAGCTCAGTCACATGATTCCTGAGGCCTGTTTGGTTTGGTTTTGAGACAGGGTTTCATGCTGTCGCCCAGGCTGGAGTGCAGAGGCACAGTCTGGGATCTCCCACCAGTCTCAAGGGGTCCTCCCACCTCAGACTCCCAAGTAGCTGGGACTGTAGGCTCACGCCATCACGCTCAGCTAATATCTTGTATGTTTTATAGAGACGGGGTTTCACCATGTTGCCCAAGCTGGTCTCGAACTCCTGGGCTCAAGCGATCCGCCTGCCTCGGCCTCCCAAAGTACTGGGATTACAGGCATGAGCCACTGCGCCCCAGCCACCTCTTTTTATGCATTCCCGTTTCCTGCTAGTTTCTGAGGCATAGCCAGCTTGCCAACACAATGACCCAGGTACTTTCCCCACCTGCCCTCTCCCCTCCGGAGACAGAGGAGTGCTACCTGCTCCCCCTAGTCTGCTGGCTGCATGCTGCTGCTATCACAGCTCCAAGCTCTCTGCTCTAGATAACTTCTCCACTTGGCGTCTCATCCCATCCTCCAAGATGCTGCACGGGTCCTGCCACAGGCTCTCACACACATTGCCCAAACCCTGACACCATCACATGAAACAGACACACTTCCCTGTCCACTGCAGAGGGTGGACAGCAGGGAGTTCCAGAGGGTGCAGGGAAAGGTGGAGAAAGCAGAGTTCCCCAGACCCAGGGCTTGGTCTTCTTACCCACGGAATGGAGCTAATCACTTCTGCCTGATTCCTTCACAGCAGTTATGCCAAGATGTGTATAAAATGTTCGCTGACAAAACTGTTCAAAAGTGGCCATTTAATTATTTTCTAGGTACAAAAAAATATTTTCTGGGCAATGCTATAATAGCTCTCTGGATGTGTCTGTAATAACTAGCATTTGCACAGCACTCTTTTTTTTTGAGATGGAATTTTGCTCTTGTTGCCCAGGCTGGAGTGCAATGGTGTGATCTCGGCTCACTGCAACCTCCGCCTCCCGGGTTCAAGCAACTCTCCTGCCCCAGCCTCCCGAGTAGCTGGGATTACAGGTGCCTGCCACCACCCAAAATTAGTCCCAGCTAATTTTTGTATTTTTTAAGTAGAGACAGGGTTTCACCATGTTGGCCAGGCTGGTTTTGAACTCCTGACCTCAGGTGATCCACCCACCTCAGCCTCCCAAAGTGCTGGGATAACAGGCCAAAGTGCTGGGATTATAGGCATGAGCCACCGTGCCCCGCCTGCACAGCACTTTCTAACCTGCAAAGCACATTCACAAACTTGCTTAGGGGCAATCCTATTTGAAAGGGCCTAGCATTGAATCTGACATACAGAATAGACCCAGTAAATGATAGTTATGATTTTCTTAGTCCTCAGAGTTCCATATTATAAATGAAAAAACTGAGGTTTAAAGGGGTTAATGGACCTACCCAAGTTTCTCTCAGAAACTGTTCCAAGCTGAGCACAGCGACTCCCCTGTAATCCTAGCGCTTTGGGAGTCGAGGCGGGAGGAGCACTTGAGCCCAGGAGTTCGAGAGCAACTTGGGCAACACAGTGAGACCTCAGCTCTACAAAAAATAAAAAAATTAGCTAGGCATGGTGGCACATGGCTGTAGTCCCGGCTACTCAGGAGGCTAGGGTGCAAGGGTCACTTGAGCCCACGAGACTGAGGCTGTAGTAAGTTGTGATCGAACCTCTGCAGCTCCAAAACTGAAGGCTGTTGATTCCAAATCTCCAGCCTTTTAAATTACATCACCTGCTTCTGCGGGAGACACCAGACCCCTCTTCAATGATCCTAATAAGCTTTGGAGAGAGGCAAGAGTCCCCTGGGGAGGGGAAATGGAGCATATGGCTTTGGGCCTCTTTGCTGCCCCCCTTCTATAGGACAATCCTGAGAAGCAACCTACAGAAATCCCTAGTCCAGAAACAAGTGGAGAAAAAGGGAGTAGGAAGCAGGGAGAGGAAGAAAATAAACAACCAAGCTGAAGACAGCCAGAGAAAAGTAAATGTGACCAGTGAGGCAGAGAGCTGATGGATGGCAGCGTCTCTGGAGGAGGAAACGTGGCCCCAGAGGACAGAGGGAGGGTGCAGGAGGCCCAGGGAGGGGGGTCGGGAGAGTGGTTCTTGGTGAATCAGGCGTGCAAGGAGCTGTTGTTTCTGCTTGGTGCAGGATATTGATGGCTTATTGACCCAAAGCATGGAAGAGGGCGCCTGCTAGGGGAGAGGGAGTTCAGCCCAGGGCTCGCTGCAGGAGCAGGAAGGCAGGGGCTGTGGGAAAGGGTGGGAAAGGAGGCCAGGGAGCAAGGACTCATGTGAGGAATGGAGAGGGATGGAGGAAGCAGGTAGAGTGACTCCTTGTGGAGCAGGAGAAGGCACCGACCCAGCACCTGGCCTGGTTTTCTGAGGTCGCCTGGGGTCCCTTGGGTGCTAGAAACCACTAGCTACTCTGCCCAGCCTTCCCGGTTGTCAAATCTCTTTGAAGACCTTGGACATGCTGACCCCAGATGCTTAGCATGCATCGGATAACACTCAAACGGTTGCGACAAAATTAGCCAATTTCCAAAACCCATTAAATACGCCTCCTGATAGCATCTCTCTCAGGGCCATTTTCAAAAGCATGAACTGCCTGGGAAGGCTTCACCGTGACTAGTTCTAGGCTGCCTTCTCCTCCCATGTAGCCTGACTCCGTAAACTGAGTGACTTCCCTCTGTGGCTCCTGCGGGGGCACAGCTCTTGCTTCTAGAATCCTGCCGCTGAGACCCAAGGTGGCCCTACTAGGAAGTCCTATTGCATACGCCCAGCCCTGACTGACGGACAACACACCAGGCTCCTAGACTGTGGTTTCCAGCTCCAGCTTGGCAGGAAATTGGCTGCATGACCCCCAACCCCGAGCTCCAGTGACCCCTCTTATAAGATGGAAATAAAATGAATTTATACCTCATTGGGAAAAGGAAATTGAAATTTAAAAGTCAGAGAATTGAAAAGGATCTTTATTTTATTTTGTGTATTTTCTTTTTTAAATGGAGTTTCACTCTTGTTGCCAGACTGGAGTGCAATGGCACAATCTCGGCTGACTGCAACCTCCACCTCCTGGGTTTAAATGATTCTCCTGCCTTAGCTTCCTGAGTAGCTAGAATTACAGGTGCCCACCACTATGCCTGGCTAATTTTTTGTATTTTTACTAAAGACAGGTTTCACCATTTGGCCGGCCTCCCAAGTAGCATGAGATTACAGGCATGCACCACCACACCTGGTTAATTTTTTTTATATTTAGTAGAGATGGGGTTTCACCATGTTAGCTAGGCTGGTGTCAAATTCCTGACCTCAGGTGATCCACCTGCCTCAGCCTCCCAAAGTGCTGGGATTACAGGCATGAGCCATTGTGCCCATCAAAGGATCTTTAATATGACCTACCTACCTCCTTCACTTTATATGTAAGAAAACCAACACCCAGAGAGGGGATGAGACCCTCTGATGGCACACAGCTGCTGGCAGCAAGGGCAAGACAAGAAGCCAGGCCCTCACTCTTTCCCTGGCTCAGTCTTGTAAAGAGAGCTGGGGGATATAACCATCAGACTCCTAGAGAGAGCACTGAGTTTGGAGTCTGAAGACCTGGGCTCGAATCCTGACTTTGTCCCTTAATACCTGGATAACCTCGGGCAAGTTATTTAACCTGTTTGCCTTGGTTTCCACATCTATCTAATGGAGACAACAGTGCCTCTCATATGAGGTATTGTGATCAGATTAGAAGATGGCATCTTGCTGGCTAATGCCCTTTTTGGCCTTAGCCCACCTGCATCCAGGTGAATTAAAAAAAAAAGAAGATGGCATCTTGCCTGGTACATAATAGTTATTAATAATAGTAGGGGCCAGGCACAGTGGCTTATGCCTCTAATCCCAATACTTTGAGAGGCTCGGGCAGGTGAATCACTTGAGGCTGGGAACTCAAGACCAGCCTGGCCAACATGGCGAAATCCATCTCTACAAAAAGTATAAGAATTAGCCAGCGTGAAGGTGGCGCACCCCTGTAGTCTCACTACTTGGGAGGCTGAGGCACAAAAATCACTTGAACCCAGGAAGCAGAGGCTGCTATGAGTCTAGATCACACCACTGCATCCCAGCCTAGGCACCAGAGCAGCAATACTCCATCTCAAAAAAAAAAAAAAGCCGGGGGGTGGATATTTTTTTTCCTACTCTACTCTTGCCCCCCTTCCTCCTCGGTTCTGTAGGAAATTCAGCATTTTATTTGATTAGAAATTCCTTAAGGGAAAGGACTATACTTTATTTGCCTTTGTAATTCCAGTGTCTTGCACATAGCAGGGCCTCAAGAGAAGATTCTGAGATACTGAGAGAGCAGCACAGAGCAGCCTTTTGTCCCCATAGCAGTTGCCACGGTTTTATCATATGGGATTTTCTCAGGTGGTGCAGAGGGAAGAGAAGAGGAGACACAGCCTGTATTGTAGGGTGTGAGGCTGTCCCCTGGCCTCAGTGGCCTCAGTCCCCTCTCTTCTTGCAGCCTAAATTCCCTGACACGGTGATGGACAGAGCCCAGATCCTAGCAGGAGATGGACATCTGGGGAGCAAGTGTGGGGCTGGGGGCAGCCAGGGGATCCACTGAAACGAGTCTCATCTCTCTCTCCGGAGAAAGAGGAACACCATTCAGCCACCAACCCTGGAGGGAAAACAGCACAGTTGGAAGGAGGGGCACCCAGAAGTGGGGTCAGAGCTGCAGGTAAAGAAGGTCTTGGGAGTCTGGAAGGGAGAGGATAAGAGCCTGAAGAGTGAGCAGGAAAGCTTAGAAGCCAGGTCGGATTGGGGAAGAGGGGGCGGAGCATGGTGGCTAATGCCTGTAATCCCAGCACTTTGGGAGGCCAAGGCAGGCAGATCACCTGAGGATAGGAGTTTGAGACCACCCTGGCCAACATGGTGAAATCTTGTCTCTACTAAAAATACAAAAATTAGCCAGGCATGGTGATGGGCACCTGTTCCAGCTACTTGGGAGGCTGAGGCAAGAGGCTGAGGCAAGAGAATCAATTGAACTCAGGAGGTGAGAATCGCTTGAGCTTAGGAGGAGGAGGTTGCAGTGAGCCAAGATTGTGCCACTGCATTCTAGCCTGGGCAACAGAGCAAGACTCTGTCTCATAAAAAAGACAAGGGAAGAAAGAAGGGTACTGGCATATTCTGCTCCATCCAGGCACAGCTCCAGATAGGAGTGGAGCCAGGTGAGGCCGGCGGAACCCAGGGCGGTGCAGGAATGTGAAAGGTGTTCTCGGCCAGGCTGGCCTCCCCTGGTTCCTTCAGGCCCTTCTAGGCAGAGCACAAAAAATAATGAGAATGGAAAGAGATTTATCTCAAGGAATTCGTTCACACAGCTGTGAAGCCTGCAAGTCTGAAATCTCCAGGACAGGCCTGCAGGCTGGAAACTCTCAGGCAGGAACTGACACTGCAGTCTTGAGGCAGAATTTCTTCTTTCTCAGGGAAACCTCAGTTTTGCTTTTAAGGCCTTCCAGTTGATTGGATGAGGCTCACCCACATTATCAAGAATAATCTCCTTCACTGAAAGGCAACTGTAGACTTACAGTCACAGACAACTGCTAACCACATCTATCAAATACCTTCATGGCACACCTCAATTAGTGTTTGATTGAGTAACTATAACATGGCCAGGTTGACACATACAATTAACCCTCACAATGGGGGAATCTGTTTTCCTTTGAATTGATATGTATTTATTTCCTAATGTGGGTTCGGAACATTCTAACTTCTTATCAAAACCTTGATTTCACAGCTGTTATTGCCTAAGATGAGGTTAAGTTTTAAAAGTGAGCTAATTTAAAGAAACATATGAAGTAAACAATAGTAGGTAGTGCTTGAGAGGACAAAAATCACGAAGGTGATAATACCTCGCAACTGAAATTTGGAAAACAGTGAAGATGTTTAACTTCTGTAAAGAACATAGGTTTTAAAGTCAGAAAAATCCAAATTTGGGCCAGTTCTGCCATTCTCTAAGTGTGCGACCTTAGACAATCTGCTTCATTTATTTCATTAACTTCTGCTGTCTTGATCTTTCTTATTTCCTTCTTTCTTTGTATTTTTATTCAGTTCTTTTTTTGGAGACAGATCCTCGCTCTCTTGTCCAGGCTAGAGTGCAGTGGCACAATCTCAGTTCACTACAACCTCTACCTCCCCAGGTTCAAGCAATTCTCCTGCGTCAGCCTCCCAAGTAGCTGGAATTACACGCATGCACCACCACGGCTGGCTACTTTTTTTTTTTTTTTTTTTTTGTAGAGACGGAGTTTCACCATGTTGGCCAGGCTGGTCTCAAACTCCTGACCGCAAGTGATCTGCCCACCTTGGCTTCCCAAAGTGCTAGGATTACAGGCATGAGCCACTGTGCCTGACCTGTATTTTTATTTAGTTCTTTTTTTCTAACTTCTTTTTTTAAAAAAACAGTTTTGTTGAGGTATCATTGATATACAATAAGTTTCATATATTAAGGTGTACAGTATGCTAAGTTTTGACTTGTGTATCTATATACCCATACTATCACTATAATAAAAAACACATTCATCACTCACAAAAATTTCCTCATGCTCCTTTGCAAATTCTCCTTCCTGTTTTTCCCTGTTCCTCACCTTACTCCTCTCCCTGCCCAAACAACAACTATCTAACTGATTTTTTTTTTTTTTTGAGATGGAGTCTCACTCTATTGCCCAGGTTGGAGTACAATGACACAATCTTGGCTCACTGCAACCTCTGCCTCCTGGGTTCAAGTGATTCTCCTACCTCAGCCTCCCAAGTAGATGGAATTACGGGCATGCACCACCACACCCAGCTCATTTTTATATTTTTAGTAGAGACGGTTTGATCATGTTGGCCAGGCTGGCCTCGAACTCCTGACCTCAGGTGATCCACCCGCCTTGGGCTCCCAAAGTGCCGGGATTACAATGTGCCTGGCCAACCAGTGGTCTTTTTTGTGTCACTATAGATGAGTTGCATTTTCTAGAATTTTATAGAAATGGAGTAATACTGTATGCACACTTCTCTGGTCTGACTTTTGAACTCAGTACAATTATTCTGAAATGCATCCATGTTATGTATATCAATATTTCATTCTATTTTGTTACTGAGTAGTATTCCATTCTATGGATATATCATATTTTATTCATCTGTTCATCAGTTGATGAATATTTGGGTTGTTTCTAGTTTTTGGCCATGAGAAATAGAGCTGCTTTGAATATTCATGTACAAGTCTTTGTACAGATTCACGCTTTTGTTTTCCCATGGGTAAATACTTAGGAGTGGAATGGTTAGATTATGTGGCAAGTTTCTATTTAACTTTTGAGAAATGGACAAACTGTTTTCCAAAGTGTTTGTGCCACGATATTAGTCCATTTTCATGCTGCTAATAAAGACATACCCAAGACTGGGCAATTTACAAAAGAAAGAGGTTTAATAAACTTACAGTTCCACATGGCTGGGGAGGCCTCACAATCATGGTGGAAGGCAAGGAGGAGCAAGTCATGTCTTACACAGATAGCAGCAGGCAAAGAAAGAGCGTGCGCAGGGGAACTCCTCTTTATAAGACCAACAGATCTCATGAGAACTCATGCACTATTATGCAGGAAAGACTCACTCCCATAATTCAATCATCTCCCAGCAGGTTCCTCCCATGACACATGGGAATTGTTGGATTTACAATTCAAGTTGAGATTTGGATAGGAACACAGCCAAACCATGTCAGCCACTTTATATTCCCACCAATAGTGTATGAGGTTGCAGTTCATCAATGTCGCTGGGGGGCTGAGGCAGGAAAATCTCTTGAACTTTGGAGGTGGAGGTTGCAGTGAACCGAGATTGTGCCATTGCACTCCAGCCTGGGCAACAAGAGAGAGACTCTGTTTTAAAAAATAATAATAAAATAAAATAAATTCCTTCAAATAAATATCATTTTATCTGCTTTATTTATTAGTTAAAGTGTCAAATAAACAATTGCTAAATTACACAGGGCTCTAAGAGCTACAGGAGTTGAGAGAGATCTGTGAGTTGAAGTCATTGATGAATACTTTATGAATTGTAACTGAAATATGCTCAGAGATTCCCCGGAGGTTTGGACCTTCCTAGGGAAATCATCCCTCCCCACCCCTCACTACTAACCCTAACAACAATTATTGGCCAGCCTATCCTTCTTTACCCCAAGACCACGTGATTCCCGAAGAAAGTAGCTTCAAACTCTTCCCTTCTCAGCCATCCTCCAGGTCTCCCTTTCAAGATAGCTTAGTCCATTTTATGGTTCTAGAATGTAAGCCTCTTTAATGTCATATGGAAGCACTAAAATCAGGCACCTGGGTCTTTCAAAGAATCCATATTATTTCCTCTTTAGTGAGAAGTGCTAAAATCAGGTACCTGAGTCTTTCAAAGAATTCATATCTTTTGTCTTTAGTGCTTCTCATATGTAAGCACTAAAATCAGGTACTCAGGTCTTTCGAAGAATTCATATTATTTTCTCTAAGTCAGACACACTCAGCTCCAGTTTCCTCTGGGTAAAGCACCATCCTAAGCATATTATGCACATGATGTCCTTTAAGCCTCTCAAGACTCTCAGGATACTGCCTGGTCTTTCTCTTCTCCTTCACAGTTGTGGAGAGGAGCTCTATACTCTGGTCATTTCCTCTCTTCTCACTGTCTCCTTAACCTTGGCGTCCGCCCTGTCACTCCTCATCCACAGCTCTCGCTAAGGTCACCAGTGATTTCTGTGTTGTTAAAAGCGCTGAGCGTCTCTCAGCCCTCATTTTACTTGACCTTTTATCATTGTTCCACATCACTGAGCACTCCCTCTTTCATAAATTACTCTTTCCTTCACTTCTGTGACCCAGCATTTCTTGGCTTGGTTTTAGCTCCCCCTCCCCTTGTCTCCTCTCGGGTTCATTCTTCTCAACCAGCAATTAAATGTTGTGTTTCCCAGAGGTTGAGACTCAAGCCCTGCCCACTCTTTACACTGTGCTTAATTCCTGAGGCACCTCATGCATATGTATAGTGTTGATTACTGTCTATGCTAATTTTCCCCAAATTTGTATTTCCAGTTCAAACCCACAATCCAGCTGCCTGTTGTACAACTCAATTTGAATGTCTCAGAGGCACCATACGTCAACAGGTCCAAAGTCACTCAGGCTCATTCCCCATACCTGCTGCTCCTCCGAGGGTCCCTCTTTTAGCAAATGGTGCCATCAGCCATCCAATTACTCAAACCAGAAACCCAGGACAATTTCCTCTCTTACTATCTCCTGCTCCAACCCATCTAATCTCCTACAAAGTCCTGTCAATTTTATCTCCTAATCTGCCCACTTCCAACTTCTTCCATTCCTAACCCATTCTAGGCTACCATCTTATTTCACCTGAACCATGGTAGTGGCCTCCTAGCTATTGCACCTAAACTCATTTTTACCACCTTTTCCAAAATCTATTGTTAGCTAGAGATCTCTTCGAAAAGCAAATCTGATCATATCAGCCTCCTGCTTAAACCCTCAGTGGCCTCCTGCTGATTTTAGAATAAAAACAAAACATGGCCTAGACCCTGTTTATCTCTCCACTCTCGCTTTGTCACATGTTTTCTTTTATTCTCTTCCCATATCACCAGCCTTCTTTCTTATCTTTTACTACAGAACTTTTGTACATCCTGTTTCTCCTTTTATCTAGTTAGCTATCCTCATTCTTCAGTGCTCAAGGCAAGTATCACCTTCCCAGGAAAACCTTAACATATCAGGCTCCTCCGAAATAGTTCCTGTAAGACCATATTGCCATTCGTGGTAGCTCTTGTCACAGTTACCATCTTAATTTTGTTAATATTATTATTCAGTTATTGCTTGTGTTCTTCACTAGGCTGTTAGGTTCATTTCGTTTTTTTTTTCATAATTGTGTGACAATGCCTACCACAGTGCCTGGCTCACAGTGAACATTCAACAGATATTTGTAGAATCAATGGATCAAAAAAAAAAAGTACTATTTTAAAGAAAAGTACTATTTTTAACCCCATGTTACATCATTAGGAAATTAAGGCTCAGAGAGGTTAAGTCATGTGCCCAGCTAAGAAGTGGCTGAGTCAAAATCTGAACCTGCGTTTCTGATTCTAGACCCTGCAATGCTTAAGCAGCACTCGGCTTTTCCAAGTGGACCAAGCACCAAAACCAGACCTACCCCCAGCTTTCTTAGGACACCAGTTTCCTGCAGCTACATCTGCATAGTCTTGGAAATTTTTTTTTATAAAGTAGAATCTTGAAAATCAGAACAAAAACCTAGAATCAGCTGGGCACAGTGACTCACACCTGTAATCCCAGCACTTTAGGAGGCTGAAGAGAGAGGATTACTTAAGGCCAGAAGTTCAAGACCAGTCTGAGAAACATACTGAGACCCCGTCTCTACAAAAAAAGTTTAAAAAGTAATTAGCCAAGCATGGTGGCACTCACCTGTAGTCCTAGCTACTTGGGGAACCTGAGGCAGGAGGATCACTTGAGCCCAGGAATTTGAGGCTACATTGAGCTAAGAAGGTGCTACTGCACTGCAGCCTGGGTGACAGAGCAAAACCCTGCCTCTAAATGTGTGTGTGTGTGTGTGTGTGTGTGTGTGTGTGTGTGTGTGTATACATGTATATATATATATATGTATATATATACAAATAAAAAATTTTTAAAAATAAATCCTAGAATCCTGGAGCTGGATGTGATTTAGAAATGCTCTGGTGAAAAACTACCTATCCAAGTCACACAGCGAGGTGGTGACAGATTTAGGGTTAGAACTTCTAGCTCCAGGCCGGGTGCAATGGCGCATACCTGTAATTCCAGGACTTTGGGAGGCCGAGGCAGGTGGATCACCTGAGGTTGGGAGTTCGAGACCAGCCTGACCAACATGGAGAAACCCTGTCTCTAATTAAAAAAAAAAAATACAAGATTAGCTAGGCATGATGGTGCATGCCTGTAGTTCCAGCTACTTGGAAGGCTAAGGCAGGAGAATCACTTGAACCTGGGAGGTGGAGGTGAACCTGGGAGGTGGAGGTTATGGTGAGCTGAGATCATGCCATTGCACTCCAGTCTGGCAGCAAGAGCAAAAGTCTGTCTCAAAAAAAGAAGGCAACTTAAACTAGGTGGTATAATCCACAGGTGTTTGTTTAATTTTGGGAGGGCCCAGCATGGTGGCTCACACCTGTAATCCCAGCACTTTGGGAGGCTGAGGCAGGTGGATCACATGAGGTCAGGAGTTCAAGGCCATGCTGACCAACATGGTGAAACCCCATCTCTACTAAAAATACAAAATTCCCTGGGCATAGTGGTGCACACCTGTGATCCCAGCTACTCAGGAGGCTGAGGCAGGAGAATCGATTGAATCCAGGAGACAGAGGTTGCAGTGAGCCAAGATTGCACCATTGCACTCTAGCCTGGGCAACAAGAGCGAAACATTGTCTCAAAAAGAAAAAAAAAAAAAAAAAGAACTTCTAGCTCCAAATTCAATGCTTTGCACCCTGAATTCTATATACCCACCCTGCCTCCACTCCCAGGACGGGAGCTCAGTGTCCAAGGTCCAAGGTTCAATCTGCCAAGAGCAGTGCTTCTAAACTTTTTTGCATGTGGTTCATTTGTAATTGGTGAGTAGGGTGGGCAGGAGAGCAAGACAACCCTGGATCCACCTATTCCTACTTTCCATGACTAAAAACAAAACAGAACTCAAAGTTATCCACTAAGGTCTAACTTATAAGCAAATTTAGGAAGATTCTTATATATCTGTTCTAGCAATGGGCGTGTGGCTGCTTCTGATTTGACCATAATAACTTGCTTTGCTTCCCCTCCTCCCCCGAACGGCAGGCACCGTACTAAACCCATTAACTACTTTATCTTTTCTTGTTTATACAACTCCATAAGGCAAGTTCCATGATTGGCACCACTTTACAGATAAAAAACCGAGGTTCAGAGAGACGGAGATTTATCCAAAATTACAAAGTCCCTCAGGGACAGACTGGAGACTTATTTCCAAATGCTTTACGCTCTTAACCACTGTGCTGTGCTTCCTCAAAAACAAACAGCTGTGTCTGCATGCTGTAAGGTAGTAATTAGAAATGTATCCCTTTCGCTGCTGTTTGCCTGGTATGTTTAATCATGTCTTTTAAAAAATTAGTATAATAAAAACAAGCATGAGGTATTCTATATGTTTAGATATGAAGAGATGCACTATTAAGGCCAAAAATAAAGCCATGATAGACTATGTATAATCTCCTGTTGTACTGAAAAGTACACATGAACTTCTGGAAGGAAATACGATACGTAGTTAATCAGTTGGAAGTGGGCTTGGGGAGGCCATAAGCAGGAAGCACCCTTATACCCTTGACTTCTCCACTTCATAAGCAATTATGACCTGTATAACTTTTTAAGTTGAAAAATATATTGTAAATATAAATATATATATATCATTTCACAGCATAGTTAACTAAAAACCCACTGCAAACTAAAGTGACCCAAGACTAGCAGCAATTGGATGCCCTGTTCACACTCAAGCCAACACCCCTGACAGTGAGACTATGAAGGTAAGAGAGAAGCAATGCAGGCGCTGGCGTCAGACTGATGAGGGTTCAAATCCCCATCTCCACCATTTACCAGTTTTATGACTTCCAGTGTGTTGTTTAACCTCTGAACCTCAGTTTCCTCACCTGTGAAATGGGATAACCATGCCTTACGAAGCAGTGATAAGGATAAGGGAGCTAATGCCTGTCAAGCACTTTGTATAGCACGTGGCAGGTAGTGAGTGGTCACTAGGACTAGCAGCCACTTTTAGGCACTGATAACAGAACATTCTTCCCCCATTACAGGAATTCCAACTATGCTTCATGGTTGAGTGTTAGGAAATGTAAGATTGCCCAGGGTCAAGGGACAGTCAGGCTTCTGGCTAGAAAAAAAGGGCTCATGGCCTTTTAATTTTTTCAGTCTGTGTGTCAGCCATGAGACTTCCAGGATCTGTAGCTATTCCTCAATAATTATTAGCTGTTTGACCTGAGGAGAAAGTTATGCCTGTGAACCTGTGGGGATGGGGTGAGTTTGAGAAATAGATGGTCCAAGCTTTAGTTTCATTCCCATCCATCCCCTGCCTCCAACCCCCTTCCGGGAAATTTACAAGCTTAGAAAGTTTGATCAATCACAGGAATTTTTACAGGTCAGTTTACTTAAGGTGGGGTTGGAACCACAGTGAGCTCACAATTCTTTAACCCAAATTCGGAAATCCAAAACACTCTGAAACCAAAAGTTTTTTTTTTGTAAGTCTAAGGAGAATTCATTCAGAGGAAGACCCTGACCTGAACCACCATAAGATTATTTAACATCTTTATTAATCACACCTAGGATTACTAGTCATACATTTTACTGGAGAGATATTGATGTGCTTGGTTATGTGGCGCTGCCCCAGACCTCACTAAGGGTTTGATATAACATACAGTAGGTGCAGAGTATTTCCTTGCTAAAATCTGAAAAAATCTGAATTCTGGAAAACATCTGTGGCCAAGGGTTTCAGATGATAGACTGTGAACCTATATTTCTAGACACAACTTTGGGTTTTCCTTGCCCACACCTCAACTTCTTTCTATCATTCATCACAGGGTCATCTGTGGGGGCTGAAGAACCCGGCTAAAGACCCAGAAGTTTTGAGGACCTATTGGGCTGTCAGCACCATGGACAGCAAAACAGCCCCTGAGCGGCTGCCCAACAAATTTGCTAACATCTTGAACTCAAGTTTTCCCTGTTTAAGAGAGATTGACACAATGAAGCTTGCCTGAGAAATGCAACCAATTGTTTTCTAATAGTAAAACACAAGGTATAGGGGTGGGAGTAGGGGGATAGTCAATGTGGTCCAGGCAGAGGAAATAAATGTGTTTCTTATCTTTATCCTCCAGCTGGTTCCAGGCTCTTCTCTTCTGACATTATTAAAAGTCTGGCAGATACTTTGAATGTTTGTTTCCATCAAGTTTCCTTGCCATTCTAATCTGCAAATACTTCTAGCTAGTTTCCTTTCTTGCGTGTTCCATGTTGTCTAGCCACTGACTTTTCCCAGCCTCACGTGCCTAGCAACAAGGTACATAAGTAAGACCTTGTTAGAAATGGACAGCATGTTTCTGCTGGACTTCTCCTAGCCCTGGTCATTCTTTTTTTCTTTTTTGAGACGGAGTCTCGCTCTGTCGCCAGGCTGGAATGCAGTGGCTGGTGCGATCTCAGCTTACTGCAACCTCCGCCTCCTGGGTTCAAGTGATTTTCCTGCCTCAGCCTCCCAAGTAGCTGGGACTACAGGTGTGCACCACCACACCCAGCTAATTTTTGTATTTTTAATAGAAACAGGGTTTCACCATGTTGGCCAGAATGATCTTGATCTCTTGACCTCATGATCCACTCGCCTCGGCCTCCCAAAGTGCTGGGATTTACAGGCGTGAGCCACTGCGCCCGGCCAGCTCTGGTCATTCTAACAAAAGAGATGTGAAGTAAGCCGCAAGTCCCCACTGTTGTTCATGATCGATTTATCATTAGGTACTTGAGGAGGAAAAGAGGGGCTACTGCGAGGTGGTTTACTACTAGGTGAAGTCATGCCCTGCCTCAATGAATTGAGTCCTCTGTCACTGAAATCCATGCTTCAAATGGCCAGCATGAGGTCCCAGGACATCAGAGCTGCAAAGGCCTTAGAGCTTATATGCTGGAGGCACTAGAAGCAGAATGGTTGCTTTTCTTCATCCAGCAAATATCTATTAAGTGTTTTCTTATGTCAGCCCTAAGCTAGGTACAAGGGATAAAAATACAGCCCCATCCTCCTCCCAGAAACTCAGAGTCAAGTAAAGAAGAGACAAGTAAGATGTAAAAATACAATGCTCTGAGTGCTATGGGAGGGAAAATATGAGCTATTACCAGGAAGCCAGAGAGGGAGCATCCAGCCCAGGCTGAGGAGTCTGAGAAAAGACACCAAGGAGGAAAGCCCTGAGCTGAGCTTTTAATGGTGGGTGGGTTTTGGTGGCTTACACCTGTAATCCCAGGACTTTAGGAGGCTGAGGCAGGAGGATCACTTGAAGCCAGGAGTTGGAGACCAGCCTGGGAAACAAAGTGAGACCCTGTCCCTATAAAAAATAAATAAATTAATTAATTAATTAGCCAGGTATGGTGGCACATGCCTATAATTTCAGCACTTTGAGAGGCTGAGGCAGGAGGATTGCTTGAGCCCAGGAGGTCAACGCTGCAGTGAACTATGATCGTGCCTCTGCACTCCAGCTTGGGTGACAGAGCAAGATACTGTCTCAAAAAAAAAAATGAGTGGGGTAAGGGATTTCAAGGAAGCAGAATGGCACATGCAAATGCAGTACACAGTGGAGAACCCAGACTTGTCATCTCTTTGTACATGTATGTATTTGTCCTTATTCCACAGCTAAAATAATCCTGTCTTTGCTGACCAGAGCAATATCTCATATCTCTCTGTATCCCCAGAACCTACCCTGTTTTCTATATATGGTAAATGCTCTCTCAATGGTTCTCAGTGATAATGGGTTTGAGGCCTCACACTATCAGAACGGTAGCCAAGTAGAGGATTTTACAGTAGAAACCAGAAAATAATGGTAGCAACGTGGACACCCTCACTCTATACCTCTAACACTTGCTGCACTGCACCAAGGAGGAACCTTGACCTGAGGGCTCCAGCAAACTGCAGAAATCAAAATTGATCCTGACTTTCCATGGCTGAAAGTTCCTCTGGAGGGTGTGTCCTAGCAAAAAGCCCCCTGTACATGTTCCCAGGAAGATTTAGTTTGAGCCCCAGTTCCAGCCCTCGTCAGCTCAGTGATGCTGTGAGAATTCCATAACTTGTCTGAGCTGCTTCTTTTCTACCTACAAAAGTAGAACTTATTGCTGGGTTATATACCCCAATGCATATTACGAAGGTAAAAAGAAAACTAGCCAGATTCACAGCAAGCACTTTGGAAACACAAAACACAACTCCTATCAGAAGCTATCATTCTACTGGGTAAGGAATCACAAAGCCCAGACTCCCCTGCCGACCAGCTGTTGGCCCCGGCCAACTCCTCTCTGGGCCTCATTTCTTTCTCTGTGGTTGAATTCTACAGATGATCCTTGAAGATCTTACATTGTTCCATGATTTTTTTTAATGCTTTCATTTGCAAACTGGAAGCCTTAAGCAGCCTTTGTACACTGTTCTCTGGAACAGCTGAGCTTTAATCCTGTTTATGTCCTGATGCTTGTCTATTGGTACCAAAGCTCCCAGTACTGGCTGATTGAATTGAAGCAGGGATAGGCCTGGTTGTCCCTGGAAGGTTGCACAACGGCTATGGTCCAGAGAGGTCCTCTTGGCTGGAGCCTTGAGGATGGGGGAGATGGCCAGCCAGGGAGAGAGATTCAAGTTGCAAACCCAGTTAAAGGTTTCTCCTAGATTTTCAGCATTTAACTGAAGAAAAATGTTTTCTGTAACATTGGGGGAAAAACATTGCAGCTTAGCAGAATGAAATGAATTAAATCCCTTACCAGTTTGCTATGTAGACACACACATGCACAAAATCTCTCTCTCTCTCACTCACTCTCTCTCTCTCTCTCTCCTTCCCCTCTCTGCACCCTCTTTATCATCCTCATCACTCATTCACTTTCCCCTCCCAGTTTCCTGACCCTTCTCGATGTTCCAGCTTTCCTTGATCTCTTCACCTTTCCTCCCCAAGTCATCTCCTGTGCCACCTCTCTCTTCCCCGCCATTGTATTTCCCACTCCCTGCGTCTTCCCTGCTGCTTTTTATCTTTCTTCCTCTTTTCTGTGAGGATCACTAGGGCTGTAAGGAGAACATAATCCTTTAGAAATGTGACCTCATTTACTATTATTCTCCCACCAAGGCAGCCCAGGGGTAGAGGTCACTCCCCAACCCCACCACTGTTCCTGCTGGGAGCTAAGATTTTGAGAGAGAGGATGAGTCTTCAAAGGGTACCCAATGTAGCAATCATTCACTCAATGGATATTTATTTTTATTTAAGCTCTAAAATAATTTTAAGGTAGTGCATCTATATTGCAGAGAGTTAGAAAATACAAAAGCAGAATAAAGAAGAACGTTTAAATGAACCATAGTTACGTCCATCAAGGGAAAACCCTTAATAGCATTTTGTTTTAATTCCTCCTGAGATTTTTACGGGCTTTTTGGCATACTTGTGGTTATACTATTTGTGCAATTTTGTAACCTGCTTTTGTCCACTTCATTTTATAACGTAAGCATTTTTCCTATGATATTGCAAACTCTTTTAAAATATCATTTAAATTTGTTTACTCATTGCCCTGTTTTTTTGAACATTTATGTATGTTCCAATTTTTCTGTAGTGATAATTAATACTGTGATGGCTAGTTTTGTGTGTAAAGCTTACACAGTTAGTATGGTATTAAGGTTAAGAGTGAGGCCTTGAAGCCAGGCTGCCTGGATTAGAATCTGGACTCTGTCCTTACAAGCCATAAAACCTTGGGTAAATTATGTGTCCCAGTTTTCACATCTGCATAATAGGGATGATAATAGTACCTACTTTGTGGGATTGTTAGAATTAAATCAGATTGCCAGGCACAGTGTCTCATGCCTGTAATCCCAGCACTTTGAGAGGCCGAGGTGGGCAGATCACCTAAGTTCAGGAGTTCAAGACCACCCTGGGCAACATGGTGAAACCCCATCTCTACTAAATTACAAAAAATTAGCCAGGCGTGGTGGTGCACATCTGTAGTCCCAGCTACTCGAGAGACTGACGCACAAGACTTGCTCGAGCCCAGGAAGGCGGAGGTTGTAGTGGGCTAAGGTTGCGCCACTGCACTCCAGCTTGGGCTACAGAGTGAGACTCCGTCTCAAAAAAGAATTAAATCAGACTATTTATCTAAAGCAGTGCCTGCCATGTAGTAGTTACTCAAAAAATGTTACCTATTAATACTGCCTTAGGATGGTTCCCCAGTAGTGAACTTACTCTGTCCTTGGATACACGGTACCAAATTGCTTTCCAAAAAAAGAGGAAACATGTATTGACAAATCTACCATGATTTGAACCTAGGTATGCCTGATGCAAAGAATCCTGCTCATTCCACCAGGCCTCCACAGCATCTCCTCAGGCAAGGGTTAGAGATCCCTGCAATGATTGTTCTCCTAGCACCAAAGAAATGAAGTATTGTTAAGATGAAATGAAACAATGTATAGAGCATCTGAACAACACCTGGAACCTATTAAATTTTTTAAGAATCAATACAAATTATATTTTTATAGTAAATGTTTACATCATAGATTTAATAGATAATTCATCGAGATAGTACATTTTTAAAAATTCTTAACACAGTTCCTGGCACATGACAAGAGCTCAAAAAAGCCTACCATCCATCCAACCATCTCTCCTTCTGTCTCTTTTTTGTTTTCTTTTGTTTTGTTTTGTTTTGTTTTGTTTTGAAACAAATCTCCATCACCCAGACTGGAATGCAATGGCGCAATCTCTGCTCACTGCAACCTCCGCCTCTTGGGTTCAAGCAATTCTTCTGCCTCAACCTCCCAAGTAGCTGGGACTACAGGCACACCACCATGCTTAGCTAACTTTTGTATTTTTAGTGTGTTTGCCAGACTGGTCTCAAACTCCCGACCTCAAGCAATCCACCTGCCTTGGCTTCCCAGAGTGCTGGGATTACAGGCGTGAGCCACTGCGCCCAGCCTACTCCTTCTGTCTCTATTGTACCTCTCTCTCAATAGCTCTCCAGTGCCCAGCCTGGTTCAGTATGCCTTCACTGCTCTAGTTGTTAACATTCTCATTGACACAGCAGAGCCCTGCCATCATAGCGTAGCCTTGGCCCACAGTTTGTGCTGGAATAACAGGCTTGGGAGCCTAGGGAGAGGATTATATACCAAGGTGTGAAGGAGAGATGGGATGAAGGCTTCAGTGAAACCAAATATGTGCTTGCTGGAATGCACAGCCTTACGTGGGTGCCCCAAGCACTGCTTGCTGCTGGGACCATGGGTGATCAGGGATCAAAAAGTTAATAACTGCAAGTAGTGTGGCCTCACTGGCTTATCCCTTCTTCTCCCTTCCTCCCTCCCTTCTCTCTCTCTCTCTCTCTCTCTCTCTCTCTCTGCCTCTCTCTCTCACACACACACACATACACACACACCCCTTCCAAGGCACAAGAAGAGGAGAATCCTTGGGAGTGGGTGTTCTGGCAAAAGGGCAGCAGTAGCCTGAGTGTTTTCCCTTCTCCCTGGGCGTTTTTTCACTTTCCCCTCTGCTTGCAGACCCTGCTAGCCCCCAGGTGGTATTACCAGTGCTTCTCCCTCCCTCACCCATTCACTCTTGGGTCCTGTTAACCCAGCTGAATTAGGCTGCAATCTTCAAAGGGAACATCAGAAAAATTAAAATAAAACAAAAGAGAAATGAACAAAGCATATTAAAGGGCTCAGCCTTTGACTTTGGCAAGTACAGGTTCCTGACCTAGCAGAGAATTCGGGGCCTTGCATCTTTCCAATTCCACCCGAGGGGGATGCATGTCCAGAGAGTCTCTTTGTATGTTTTGAGGTTGTTTCCTCTTGTTTCTTTTTCCACTCTCTCATTAAATATCACAATTCCTTGGACAATGATGCAGATGAGTAAGGTTGCTGGGGTAAAGACTGGGGAAAATACCAGCTTTGGCGTCACACAGACCTGGCTTCAGATCTTGCTAGTCATTTGTTGAGTGTATGAATCTAGTATATTAATTTAACTTCCATGAGCCTTGATTTAAAACAACTTTATTGAATTATTTTGAGGATTAAAAGATGAAAGTGTTTAATACAAAATAGGCACTCAAAATAGACTCTTTTTTCATGTCCTGGACCAAAGAGTATAACAAGTTCTCCAGCTTCTCCAGGGATGTTTTCTTAGTACCAATAACCTTTTGCCTTCCAGTGCCCTGCTGCCCCAGACCCCCAGGAAGGCACAAGGAAAGTTCCTCCCTTTACACAGAGGGAGAAAGGCTCTCCTTTCCTAGCTCAGAAAGCCATTCTTGGGGCAAACACACCCTACCTTACACATATACACACACACATACACACAAATATACACACGCACAAAGATGTGAGTAGTCCTGGGTCCTAGGCCTTAGCTCTTTAAAGGTTCCAGTCAGGGCTTTGTAAGAGCTTGGGGACCATTCTGCCTGTCCCAGTTCAGGGTGAAGGCAAAGAATGCCTCCTTCTGCAAAGCGACCAGCCCCATCAAACTGACTCTGGCTTCAAGGGCAGGAAGAAGGCAAGATCATGCATCAGTTTTGTTTTTTTCTTTTGGCTTAGTATTGATCTCTGACTATTTTTTCCAACTTGGAAGTTACTTAGCTTCTCTGGTTACTTAGCTTCTAGTTTTCCTCATGCGTAAACTGGGAATGATACATGTTTATAAGAATAAAATTAGATAGCCTGGCATGGTAGCTCACACCTACAATCCCAGCACTTTGGGAGCCCGAGGCAAGTGGATCACGAGGTCAGGAGTTTGAGACCAGCCTGGCCAACCTGATGAAACCTCATCTCAACTAAAAATACAAAAATTAGTTGGGCATGGTGGCAGGCGCCTATAATCCCAGCTACTCAGGAGGCTGAGGCAGGAAAATCGCTTGGACCTGGGAGACAGAGGTTGCAGTGAGCTGAGACCACACCATTGCACTCCAGCCTGGGTGACAGAGCGAGACTCCAACAAAGAAAAAAAAAGGAATAAAATTAGATAATGGCAAAGCAGATCTTCAAAAATTGTTGTGTGTTGAGCCGCGATTGCACCACTGCACTCCAGCCTAGAAGACCTTGTCTCAAAAAAACAATTGCAGTGTGCAAGGCAAATAATATAAAGAATGCTAGGCTGGGCATGGTGGCTCACGCCTGTAATCCCAGCACTTTGGGAGACTGAAGCCAATAGATCACCTGAGGTCAGGAGTTCAAGACCATCCTGACCAACACGGTGAACCCCATCCCTACTAAAAATACAAAAATTAGCCAGGTATGGTAGCACATGCCAGTAATCCCAACTACATGGGAGGCTGAGGCAGGAGAATCACTTGAACCCAGGGGACAGAGGTTGCAGTGAGCTGAGATCACGCCATTGCACTCCAGCCTGGGTAACAGAGTGAGACTCTGACTCAAAAAAAAAAAAAAAGGATGCTTATTCTTCCACTCATTTTCATTTTGTCACCATTATCAGGTGAAAGAACGCTGCCGCCTGCTTGCCACTGTTGATAAGCCCCACCCCAGCACCCCCAACTTCTCACACACATACGCTCACTCATCCTTGCTCCAGCAAAGTGGGAAAGTGCCAAGAGTGCAGGTTTCTCTGCCAGGGTGCGAATGCTCACATGCCCCAAGCAGCCTGTGGATGCCAGAGTCAGAGCTGCTGGAGTTCAGGGCTGTGCAGTGTGCGGTGGCTGGGTTCCTCCACCTTATGCTCTGGTCCTGCCTCTCAAATTTGCAGTAACTCACCCACTCTCCTCCCCAGGCTTCAGTGAGTGTGTGCCTGGCAGGAGAGCAGAGAATTGAGCAGGACTGGTGCTAAGAACTCTCATCATCTTTCCTTGGCATGAATCAGTGTGTTTCTAAAGAAATGGCTTGATCTTCAGTGTTGCAATCTCCTATGGAGAGAAGTGAGCAGCTGTGGTAATGTACTTCCAAAGCCCCCCAAATGAGAAGTTTAAAAGACAGACGACTCTAGACTCCATTGCTGGGGGTCTGCCTCTAACCAAAGGGCCTGACTCAGAAGCATTGAGGGTTTCCAGGGTTCTCTCTTGCATTAAGAGTCAAGAATTTGTTCCCACTATTTGCTTACAGCCATATATGCACCCTTCCTTGGAACTGTGTCATTCTGGAGTCATATCCATGAGAGCAGGATTTGGCTGATAGGCAGTCCAAAGGCCCACCTGTCCCTGTCCTTTGCCAGACAATCCCCCCTTTAGCCAGGGCTTGTGGGTCACAGCCATATGGCCTTGGGCATGAGCTCAACTCCGAGGTAGAGGAGTCACTAGGCCAGGGGTGGGGCTCACCTGTCCTCTAATTATGGGGAACGTCTCTTCCAATATGTGGCCTATTAAAGTAGTAGTGGGGCAGATCTCTCTATGCTTGGTGCTGATTTACTTTCCCTAGGGAACACTGTGAGGCAATCAATCCCTTGTAAAAAGAACTAAGAGTTTATGCATGAAAAAGCTAACGAAGGGAAGTCCCCAGGTGGGAAGAGATTCGCAGCCGGAGCTAACTCCAACTAAAACAGAACCCGAGTGTTGGATTTCACTTGTGGAATGTCAGAGAGGTGGGAGGAGAAGAGGACCTGAGGGCATCTCCTTCCAGGTTTTCAGCCAGTGCATACTCTGTCCCTTACCTGTGGTCCTCACCCTGGTCCCAGCAAGGATGCCTGCTGCCTCCAGCTGAGCTTCCAGGGTTGCCCTGCCCCACTCAGCTCTCCTGGCCCAAGCCTGAGCCTTTCCCTTTTCCATTAAGATAATCAAGGTAAGATGGGAGGAGCCTTTTCAGCTTAAGAAAATTTTCTAGGAACCAAGGCTGAATGTGGTGGGTCACACCTGTCATCCCATCACATTGGGAGGCTGAGGCAGGTGGATCACAAGGTCAGGAGTTCGAAACCAGCCTCACTAACATGGTGAAACCCCAACTCTACTCAAAGTACAAAAAAGAACAATTAGCTGAGTGTGGTGGTGCGCACCTATAATGCCAGCTATTCGAAGGCTGAGGCAGGAGAATCACTGGAACCCAGGAAGCGGAGGTTATGGTGAGCCAAGACCGCACCACTGCACTCCACCTAGGCAACAGAGCAAGACTCCGTCTCAAAAAAATAAAAAATAAATAAATAAAACTTTCTAGGAACCAAAGGGAAAATAAAACTTTAAAAACAGAGAGAGTGCCTAGAAACTGAGGGGTTATAGCACTCAGCAGCATTACCCAGGGTAAGCAGTTTGCTCCCCTTCTGATGCTCTCTGGTAAAAAAGCATCAGCTTCCCAGAAGCAGGAGTTCCCAGCATTATCCTTGAGGCCTTGCTCTCTTCCCCACAACCAACCTCTCCTCTCTGTTCTCACCCAGCAGTGTCTTAAATCCCTTCCCTGCTCCGGTCCTGCTGACTCTGCCTTACTCAAGTTCTCACCACCTCTTTCCTGGGCTCTGGTGGAGCTTCCTCATCAGTTCTCCAGGCTCTTCTCTTCACTCCGGCCTTCCTACCAACAATCCCCTCCTCCCATGGCCTGCCTGGTGACTGTCTCCTCCTTTAATAAAACTCAGACCTTCTCCAGGAAGTCTCCTGGGACTTCCCAAGGCAGGGGCAAGCTGTTTCCTTCTCTGGCACTCTTCACTTATTCCATGACAGCATTTATCACCTTGTGTTGAAATTGCTGGCCAACATGTCTATTGATCTCATGACTGTCTACTGCAGCTCCTTCAAAGGCCAGGACAATGGTTTATACTTTCCATTCTTGGTGTCTAACAGAGGGATTGATTTTCATTCCACAGCAGGAAATGCTTGATGGAAAAAGGAAGGGAGGGATTAAGAGAGGGAATGGAAAAAGAATGGAAACTTTGCATGGTTGTAGATTCTTCAGTCCCTGAGCCACCCGTATACCTGGTGAGAGGTAAAGAATTTCCCTGAAGAAATTCTTATCACTGCATTACCCACTATCCTCTGTCACAAGCATCAAACATTGCTGACTGCACGTACAGTTTCTTCAAAGCTACTGAATTCTAAAAAAGTAAAGGCCCAGGAAGATGAGGCGACTGCCGAAGGTCGCACAGCCAATTAACGACAAAGGCGAGACGAGAACCTGGGTCTCCTGGCACCAGGCCAGGGCCCTTGACACAACACCAACAGCCTCCCTTTGAATTTTCGCTCCAGGCAGCAGTGTATAATTATCAACATTAGTATTTCGAATTTATATGCGGCTTTTGCTTCACTGGCTTTTTTATTATCCTTTCAATTAGTATTTCGGTACGCAGCCCAGGCATGGAGCAAAGCCAGGGTAGGGAGGGGAGAAGCAGAGGGAGGCCAAGGCCAAGTAGGGGGCCATGAGCCCCTGTGAGAGGAAGGCCAGAGAAAGCAAAGAAACAGGAGGGTGCCCTGACACCAAAGACAATGTCTCATGTATGTATATGTCTGTGTGTGTCTGTATGTCTGTGTGTTGAGGAGAGGGGTGTCTGTGAAGATGCTGTGTGGGCCTCAGACGAGTGGTCCAAAAGCCTCCCTGGCCTCAGGGGGCTTATTACTGCATTATCCACTAATGAGGCAGGGGCAGAAAGAGAAAATATATTTAGCACCCAACAAGTTAAACACCAATGCCAGCCCTGAGACAGATCACAGGATGAGAGAGTTCTCTGTCCTGCCTTGAAGGGAAGAAGACCCAAGCCCCATGACGTAGACTTGCTCCTGGCTCCTACTCTGCACTCTAGGAGCTATGCCGAACTGTGCCTGATGCCCACATCCTGTGGGAGTGAGGGGGTCCTGGAGCCCACCATGCCTTGTGCTGTAGCATCCTCGGCTGGATGCTAGGAGGCTAGTGGATGCTGATGGAATCCCACTGC
The DNA here is from genome assembly GCA_963573385.1 of Cacajao melanocephalus. Taxonomy (NCBI): domain Eukaryota; kingdom Metazoa; phylum Chordata; class Mammalia; order Primates; family Pitheciidae; genus Cacajao; species Cacajao melanocephalus. The sequence goes on from CAUYLG010022762.1 coordinate 25,978, forward strand.
CCGACCCTGGTTCTTCGTGCCTTCCAGCCCCAGCTGCAGCCTGCTCTGGGGTTTACTTTGCAGACCTACACTTACCTTCAGAAAATGAGAATACTCTCTCCTCCTGACCTCCTGGGACTTTAGTGAGACTCAAGACCTTGTGAAGGCTCTTGAAGAATAGGCTCATCCACTTGTAACACTCAAGTTAGGGCATCCCCATGCTAAAAAAAAAAAGAAAAAGAAAAAGAAAAGAAAAGAAAAAACCGAGGTGGAGGTAGATAAAGAGTGGCCAAAAGGCCTGCATTCAGATCTCAGGGCTCTTGCTGGGAAAACTCAGGGAAACACTCACTCACTGAGGGCCTATGGAGTGCCAATGTATCACATATGTCATTTCATTTTGTCCTCATATGACCCTTCATTTTATCCACGAGAAACCTGAGGCTTTAAGAGGTTAAGTAACTTGCTCAATATTATACAGCAAGTGCAACATTAGGACCAAAATCTAGGTCCATGGGCTTTAAAACCTGTGCACTTCCCAGCGCAGCACTGTGTCTCCAAATCATGAGATTTCATCCCTGTGAGCCCAGCGTCTTCGTCTGCAAAATTGGAGGGGGGAGGGCAGGGAAGGGGAAAGCGGGGGAGGGGACTATATTGCCTAATAGAGTTGTTAAGAAAATTAAATGAGCTTATGTTAATGAAACACATTAGCCGGCGTGATGTCTGGTATATAGTAGGTGCTCAATAAATGCTTTCTGTTTGTTTTTCTTTTTAGGACAGATCAATGTTAAAAACTCAGGGCTGGCTTGGGAGCCTAGGAGCTCCAAAATGCTTCAAGAAGCCCAAGGGCCTCCCATCGCTCTGGGGCGCGCGGGAGGAGGGGAGAGAGGGCTGGGAAAGAGGGCTCGGCTCCAGGAAGCCGGTATGCGGGTTCCAGCTGCGCGCCCCTCGCTTCGCCGCCTCCTCCCGGCTCCCCCGACTTCCCGCCCCGCCCCGCCCCGGAGCCGGGTCCGGAGTGCCTGGTGGGCTGATTCCGGAGCGTGGAAGGGAGCACGGAGCACGGAAGCGAGAGGGAGGCGGCGGCGGCGGGAAGCGGAGAGGAGGGAGACCCTCATCGTTGCTCTCCCAAGTCGGCGCGGAGCCGCCTCGGGCCGGGCCGAGGGCTGCGTGGCGGCGGCGGCGGCGGCGGTGGGGCCCGGCCAGGATGCGGGGCTCCCGGGACCGCGCGGGGCGGGGCGGGCGGCGGCGGCGGGCGGGCAGGAGCTGTCCGCGGTGCTGAAGCGGCGGCTCTGGGACGCGGGGCCGGGAGCTGGGGAGCCCTCCTGGGAGTTCCACCGCGACCGCGACCGCGACCGCGACCGCGAGGGGGGGCGCCGTCGCTCACCGGCCCATGCCGAGCCCCCGAGCCCCGCGGAGGAGGCGGGACCGTCCGCGGCGGGACAGGTAAGGGGCTGTCTGGGGGTGCAGCGGGAGCGCAGAGCTAGGCGCGGAGCCGGGAGTGAGCTGGGGAGGGCACGGGAGCCCTCTCAGGGCTGGGGAATCTGACTCTGCTGGCCGTACCTTGCGCTCCGTCAAGGCTCCCACCTTGTCCCTACCCCTCACCCCTCAGGCTGGGCCCTGAAGAACTGGGATCAAGACAGGTACCTGGGCACCATGACCCCACAACACCAGGCCTTGACCCTGACCTCAGGCAGCTCCTAGACACCCTGCCTACTGGCAGCAAGAAATACTGATTAGAGCCTCAGACTCTCTGGCACCCCAGTCCCCACCAAGGTTTTGCGACACCAAGAAAATCTGAGCAGGCTTCACTAAGCTGCCCTTTTCTCCCACCCAAACCTGTTTACCAGGGTGACTGGGGTGGCTGTGGTACCCCCTGCTCTGAGATTTCTCTGCCCTGGAAATGGCTCTTGGGCCAAGGGAAGGGCTCTTGGGCCAAGGCCCCTTAGGATGGATTAACCCATTTCTTCAGGGAAGGAAGGAGGTCCTGGAAGATATCTCAATATTTTTTTTTCCTATGACACTCTTGACTCTCGCAGAAGCAGGCCGGATTTGCATCACATCTCTTGGCACATGAGGGCAAAGAGTTGGGGAACCTGGGTCCTGTTTTCTATTATGTGCTGGTGACCCTAGACAGAGCCTCCATTTGGAGTTCTCCCTCTTTCTGGCAAGAGTGTGCTGAATGAGCTCATTCAGGCCTGCAAAGTGCTTCTAGTTCTTCAGAGCAGAGTTCTCTATGACTAGCAGAATGTAGCGATCAAAATAAAACTGCGTGGAGGAAGACTTGGACTATCCTTGTGGCTGACCACTGCTTTCTACTGCTTTACCCCCACCCTCTAACCCAGCACAACTTCCCCACCCCCAGGGATAGAAAGAGCAGTATCGTAGGAGTTCCTGGCTGGGTGCTGGCAGTTTACTGGCTTTGGCTAGTTCCTTAAGCTCTCTCAACCTCATTATCCTCACCCCTAGAGTGGGAATAAGGTCACTGCTCTGCCCACCTCAGGGAACTGTCTTGGAACCCGTTGAAAAACAATGCACCTGGTTGGAGGCTTGCCACCTGTACATCTCCACACCAGTGTGAACTGCTGTCACTGTTCCCAACCCCTAGCCAGGCCTGCTGGCAATGACCTGATTATTGTCACCCCTACCCCCTCTTCTCCCAACCTGGCCATTTCTCCCTTTGTCCTTGGCTGCCCTGGGGCCCCAGAATCAGTGAAACCTAACTTAAAAATCTTTAGGAGACAAACGTGTACCCTCCCTTCTTCTCCTCTTCCATCATCACCTATAGGAGACCATACAGGTTGAGAGTCTGACTCACAGGTTTTTATTTTTTCTCCCTAAGAACCACAGATCTAGGGAAACAGCTCCTTGAAGGCAGGAATTGTGTTGTTTTCATCTCTTTGCCTCCCTCCACAACCCCCTCACCAACAGCACTAGGAAGATAGTAAGGACTCCCTAATCAGGTGTAAAATGAGAGAATGAAATGTTAAAATGTATCAGAATAAAAGCACTTAACCAGGAGTCAGAAGGCCTGTGTTTTGGTCACAGATCTGCCTCTGTCTAAGGCAGGTCCATTCTCCTCTGGGGGTTCATTTTTCTCATCTGTAAAAGAAGAGAGTTGGGCTAGATGACTTAAGATTTCAAGCCCTGATATTCTGTAGAGCTCTCTGAGGCTGTCCTAAGCCCATAAACCCCTCAGTTCTGCTTGAATACAGGATGCCAGCTTTATCAACATGGTTTGACAAGTTAATGACCTTTTAGTAATGAACTGGATTTTATGAATGGAGTGAAAGGGAGCAATAGGAACCAGAAAAAGCCATTTATATTTCTGATGTTTCCTTAAGAACCCCCTCTCTTTCTTGTTTCTCTGGGAAAGCCATGAGTGTGACTCAGAGTGACTGAGCTGAGAGGGGCTCCTGCCTCCCAACCAAGAGGCCGGGAACCACCACCCCATCATCCCTGCCACCACCACCAACACCATCTCTTGTGAGTAAGGACCAGGGACCCCACCCTTGGCCATCTCCTAGCACGGACCTGCCTGGCTATGATCTCCCTCCTAGGAAGACCAGAAGAGGGGACAGGCAGGAAAGATCCATCCCTACAGAGAATTTATATGTGTGATACATATACATAACAAAATGAGTTTCTCTGATAATAATTTCTCTCAACTGTGGCAGGCCCAGCCAATGCTCAGAAAAACCTTAGCTAATTGGCATTTTGGTAGAGCTGAGTAAGCCATGCCAGCGACCTCCCCGAATTACTCTGTGAGTGTCTAGCCAGGGTGGGGGACCAGCCCCCCTCCTCACATCATCGCTTTCTGGCTCCCAGCTGTTGGTGCAGCACTGGCAAGAATCAGCTCTCTGGAGTTAATGGACAGTCACTAACCCTCATAACAAAGTGGCGGCAGTGGCAGCAACAGCAAGCTAGCGAGGTGCTTTCTTTTCTGCAAGGCTCGTCTGCGGGGGAGCTGGCCTGCTACTGGGGTGAGGACAATACACTAGCATTCCTTCTGCAGCTGTTTGGGTGGACAACCCTCTCCCAGAGCTGTCA
>CAUYLG010022762.1:32500-75763 GCA_963573385.1 Cacajao melanocephalus
GGTATGAATTCAAACAGTTTTTTCAAAGTATTTTTCTGTAACTTGAATGATTTGGGATCTTATTGGGTCACTTGTTCTATTCAATTATTTAATCCTTCTCTTTTACTTTCCTGTAGTTGTTTTTTCATTATCTTTTGTTGTCCATTTATACTTAGGAATGAAGGAAGGCATTGACTAGAACAGGCAGCTAGTATGAATTTCCTCTGAACTTGGATAAGTTTATTTCCCCAATAGGCCTTTCTTCTGAATGGGAGTTGTTCTTACCTCCAGTGTTTGGGGCTGCAGGTTTCTCTACATTGATTTCTTCACCAAGGAATCTCATCCCCCCTTTATCTCCAGGAATTCCTGGCCTACTGATATAATCCTGGTTTTCCACATTTATTATGATTTTATTCTTTTAAAATATACACATCCTGACATTTTAACAAAAACTTAAGGAGGAAAAGAGGTGGTCATTTGTGCTCAGGCTACCTACCAGCAGCCTCCCCCTAGGTTTTCTGTCTCAAGTGGTTGCATGGCCTTCTATTTTGTTGACAAAGCCAGAAACCTGGGAGTCACTTTTATCATCTTCCTCTTCCTCACTTCTAGTGAACCACAGATTCCTATTCATTTAGCCTCCTAGCTGCTCTTCAGATCTGACTCTTCCTCTTATTCAATTCTGCCACAGATCAGTATCAGGTCCTCATCCCCTTCTGCCTTCATTTCTTTTTTTGCTTATTTGTTTGTTTGTTTGTGAACCTCTGCCTATGTTTCAGAGGATTTTTTTTTTTTTTTATACAGAGTCTTGCTCTGTCACACAGGCTGGAGTAGAGTGGCATGATCTCAGCTCACTGTAACCTATGCCTCCAGGGTTCAAGTGATTCTCCTTTCTCAGCCTCCAAGTAGCTTGGATTACAGGCACGTGCCACCGTGGCTGGTTAATTTTGTATTTTTGGTACAGATGGGGTTTCACCATGTTGGCCAGGCGGGTCTCAAACTCCTGACCTCAAGTGATCCACCCGCCTCGACCTCCCAAAGTGTTAGGATTGCAGGCATGAGCCACCGTGCCTAGCCTTCTGCCTGCATTTCTGCAATAGTTTCTTAACAGGACTCCTACCCTCCATTCTCACCCACCTTAAATCCTTTCTAACCCCTGCTGCCCATCAGACTCCTTTCTCTAAAACATAGGCATGACCATATAACTTCCCTGCTACACCCATCACTGGCTCCCCAAAGCTTCTCTGCATGGCATGGGAGGCCTTCCCACCTCTCCTGCCTCGTTCCATCACTACCAAACAGCCCGGCTTCCCCTCTATACCACTACCCCATGCCTTTGTGCTATCACTTCTGCTGGAAATGCCTTTCTCTCAGTCGCTCACCTAGATAATTCCTATTACTCTTTCCTTCAAAACTGAGTTCAGGAGTCACCTGCTCTGAGAAGCCTCTTCCTAGTTCTCACCATCACCTTTGCTGCCATCCCAAGATAGAGGTCCCTTATCAATGCATCCATAGCATTCTGTGTGCTGCTAACACAACTTACTCCATCTATTGAAACTTCGTATTTGCTAGTCTGTGTTTCCCACCCTTCCTCACAGCAGGTGCCACTCCTGGTTTATTTTTGCAACCCAATAACTGGCCTGAAGGAATTGTTCGAGAAATGGTTATTGTGCAGAGCCAAATGTGCCTCAGCCAGATGTGTTTCATCCACCCAAATCCTGGAAAGTATTTTATTCCCAGAGAGTCTCAGTACACCTAGCTCACCTGTTCACTAATTCACTCATTCATTCATGAGATCCACTGTCTATTGAGTGCCTAGTATATGCCAAGCAAGGGGATGCAGGAATGAGCAAGACAGACCGTTCCTACCCCCCTGGAGCTCACAGTCTGGTGAAGGAGAAAGACACTAATGAATGAATCACACATATATAAATAGAGACTGTGATAAGCACTTTGAGGCAAGGAGCATGGAGCCGTGCACAGAAGATAACCGGGGAGGCAAAATCTAGACTGAGGATATAGGGATGGCCTCTCTAAGGAAGTGACCTTTGAGCTGAGAGCTAGAGCATCCTGATGTGAGTAGAGCTTCTGAGAAACGGAGATGGGAAGTGAAGGAGAGATGGGCACAGGAGCTGAAAGGGGGAATGGCACTGGGGAAGGATGTGCCAGTGATCTGTTGCTGCCTAACTACCCCAAAACCTAGTGACATTTTATTATACTTCACGACTTTGGGGGGTCAGAAAAGCCGGCAGGGTTTAGCTGTGTGATCATTTCACTCTGTATGACATTAACAGAGGTCACCTGGTGACAGATGGGCTGGTTTAAAGAACCCAAAATGGCTTCACTCACGATGTCTGGCATCTCGGGGATGACGAGGAGGCTGGTCTCAGCAGGTTCCATGGACTGGAGCATCATACGCACATCGCCTTTCCAGCATGGCGGCCTCGGAGTCATCCAACTACTCACAGAATGGCTTAAGATTCCAGGAACGAGTGTTTCAGTGAGCAAGGTGAAAGATGGCCTTTTGTGGCTTGGCGTCAGAAGTCACATAGCATCACTTTTGCTGTGCTCTGTGTTTGAAGCAGTTGCAAGCCCACCCAGACTAGGGAGGAAGGGCATAGGCCCCTAACTCTTCCTAGGAAGAGTGTCAAATTATTTGCAGCCAGGTTTTACAATCATCATAATGATTGTATGTATGTATGTATGTGTGTGTGTGTGTGTGTATGCATTTTGAGACAGTCTCACTCTATCGCCAGGCTGGAGTGCAGTGGCTCGATCTTGGCTCACTGCAAGCGCTGACTCCCTGGTTCAAGCGATTCTCCTGCCTCAGCCTCCTGAGTAGCTAGGATTACAGGCACGTGCCACCACACCCAGCTAATTTTTGTATTTTTAGTAGAGGCAGGGTTTTACCATGTTGGCCAGGATGATCTCTATCTCCTGACCTCGTGATCCACCCGTCTCAGCCTCCCAAAGTGCTGGGATTACAGGCATGAGCTACCGCGCCTGGCAATGATTTTATTTTTTAAGTGAGGGAGACTACAATACATTTAAGCGCTGTTAGGAAGGATCAGGAATTAGGAGCAGTTGGAGACAGAGGCGAGAGAAAGGATAATCAATTGTGTTAGGCTTGCTGAGGAGGCAAACTGAAACAAAGAAAGCTAAGTTCCCCATTTTCTTTGACTCTGCCAACCTCGCCCCCCTCCCCACCCCTGGCTCTTTCTCCCTTTATTCTCAAATGCAGCAAGCTGCAGCTAATGACTCCAAGCTGGCTTGGTGGCTGTCTCGCTTATCACCAGCCAGAAATCTTCAAATCCAGCGCCATGCCATCAACAAACAGCCACCAGTCACAACACTTCACAGTTTACAGAACAGTTTATGTATGATCTGATTAGAGGATGGTCTAGCGCCTGTTCTTAAAGATTTCACCTTTTCCCTGGATTTTAATCATTTACATTTAATCTTCTGCCTGATTAGGAAGTTCTGGCTTTTATCTCTCAGTTTAAAAGCAATCTCTCTTGTCACACTGAAAGATAGTGCGACTATCTCAACTTCTTCACAGAGTCTCGGTATTTATTTGAATCCAGACCTTGGGGTTATCTAGGTAGCCACCCCTGGGCTGCCAAATCACCCTAAATCTCTTAATCTTTTTTTTTTTTTAATATTTTTAATGCAGCGCTAGGGGCCACAGACCCCCAGGTACCCCACTGACTGCCTGCATGGCAGCAACAATAGCTTAATCTTAATCTTTTTTTAACACTCCCACTTCTCATTCCTGTCACTGAGGACTCTGGTTTTAACCCATTCATGACCAACTGCTCACCACTGTCACCCCTACCACTTATCATAACCCTCCATATACAGATATGCCTGAAAGGAGTGGAAAGTCAGAGCACAGGCTTTGGACTAAATCAAACCTGGGTCAAATCCAGTCTCTGTCACTGTTTAATTTTGGGCAAGTTCTGAGCCTCGGTTTCCTCTTCTAAGCAATGGGGAATAATAATAAGCGGCTTTGTTTGTTGTTGTAAAGTTTTGAGATCAAGTACCTAGAACACCTCATGGGAGGATGCAATAAATAGCAGCTGTTACCATTTTACAGGGTTCTGATAAAAGCTGACCCTATCCTAGGTGTCAGTTAACTCCTGGTCACACACATCACCCTGTCCTTTTGGCCTCTCTTAGCAGTGTCCACGATGCCTCCCTCCAATCACGTCAGAGCCCACCAGGCAGTGCACACAGCAAACCCCCTCAAGGTCTCAGCCCTACAGCAAATCCTGGAGAACATGGCCCTATTCAGGCCAGCCCTTTTATCTCATTTGCCAGGACCTCTGTTCTCCCATCCCTGTATCTGTTTAGTGGCTAAAAGCACACACTCTGGTCAGACAGACTTGGATCAAATGGAGCTCTGCCACTCTCTAGCTGTGTGATCTCAGAAAATCGACTTAATTTCTCTAAGCCCCAGTTTCCCCACACGTTAAAGAGGATGGATTAAATGAGATAACTCATTTGAAGCACTTGGTATGGTGTTCAGAACAAAACGAGCGCCCAATAATGGTAGCCGATACATAGTGGCACTAGGGTACCATGACTCTGATGTCAGACTTCCAAGGTTCATGTCCAGCTCCCCACTCACCAGTTGTGTGCTATGGGTACCTACAACTTTCTTATGCCTCAGTGTCTTTATCTGTAAAATGGAGATGATGATGACATAGACTTCAAAGGGCTACTATAAGGATTAAATGAGATGATACATGGCATTTAGAACAGTGCCTGGAACACAGTAAGAACTTAGCAAGCATGGGGTGTTATTATTATTCCATTCTTTTACTCTCAACCATTTTGGATTTTCACATTTAAGTTTCATTATTGCTTATTTGCAGCATATTTTTTTAAATCCATTCTATCTTTTTTGTTTGTTTTTTTGTTTTGTTTTGTTTTGTTTGATACAAAGTCTTGCTCTGTTGCCCAGGCTGGAATACAGTGGAACAATCACGGCTCACTGCAGCCTTGAACCTCCTGGCCTCAAGCGATCCTCCCACCTTAGCCTCCCAAGTAACTGGGACTACAGGTATGCACCACCATGCCTGACTGGTTTTTTAATTTTTTGTAGAGATGGGGTTTCACTGTGTTGCCCCGGCTTGTCTTGAACTCCTAGGCTCGAGTGATCTACCCACCTCGGCCTCCCAAAATGCTAAGATTACAGATGTAAGCTACCACACCTTGACTTTTTGTCTTTTTTAAGTCACCTTTGAGATATAATACACACGACAAAATTAACTAATTTTAAGTGTACAATTCAATTAGTTTTGTGAAATATGTGCATTCATATAATCACTACCACAACAAAGAGAACATTAGAACATGTGGAAAAAATATATAAAGGAAAAAATAAATTAAAAATTCTAAAATAAAATAAAGAGAACAGTTCTGACATTCCTTTTTTTTTTTTTTTTTTTTCAGACAGAGTCTCGGTAGCCCAGGCTGGAGTGCAATGGCGCAATCTCAGCTCACTGCAATCTCTACCTCCCGGGTTCAAGCGATTCCCCTGCCTCAGCCTCCCAAGTAGCTGGGACTACAGGCTTGCATCACCACACCTGTCTAATTCTTTTTTTGTATTTTAGTAGGGATGGGGTTTCACCATGTTGGCCAGGATGGTCTTAATCTCCTGACCTCATGATTCACCCACCTCAGCCTCCCAAAGTTCTGGGATTACAGGTGTGAGCCATCACACCTGGCAATTCTGACATTCCTAGAACTCCTCAGACCCCTTTCCAATCAATGCTCTTCTCTCCTCCAAGCCCTAAGCAACTGCCCATCTGCTTTCTGTCACTACAGTTTTGCCTTTCCTAGTATTTCCTATAAGTAGAATAAAACACTATATGACTATCTTTGTCTTTTTATGGACAATTTTATTCCATTTACATTCATTGTAATTACTGATATAGCTGGTTATAAGCCTAACATCTTAACTATTTACTTCCTATTTGTCTCACCTATTCCTTTTTCTATTTTTTTCTTTCTTTTTTTTTTAAAAAAAAAAGATGGGGTTTCACCATGATGGCCAGGCTGGTCTTGAACTCCTGACCTCAGGTCATCCACCCACCTTGGCCTCCCAAAGTGCTAGGATCAGAGGTGTGAGCCACTGCGCCCAGCTACTTTTTCTATTTTTTTCTTGCCTCCTTTTGGATAAATCAAGTGTTTTTATTATTTCAGCCGGGTGCGGCGGCTCACGCCTGTAATTCTAGTACTTTGGGAGGCCAAGGTGGGAGGGCTACTTGAGCCCAGGAATTCGAGAACAGCCTGGGAAATATGGCAAAACCCTGTCTCTATAAAGAATACAAAAAATTAGCTGGGCGTGGTGGTACATGCCTGTAGTCCCAGCTACCTGGAAGGTTGAGGTAGGAGAATCACTTGAGCCCAGGAAGTCGAGGCTGCAGTGAGCCGGGATCATGCCACTGCACTCCAGTCTGGGAAACAGAGCAAGAGACCCTGTCTCAAAGAAAAAAGTATTTTTATTCTTTAATATTCCCCATAGTGATTACACCTTTTTTTACTCATTTTTCAATGACTATCAGAGCAGTGGTTCTTCAAGTGTGGTCCCTCAACCAGCAGCATCAACATTACCTGGGAACTTGTTAGAAATGCAAATTCCCAGGCCCCGCCCCCGAATCATAAACCATGGAGGTAAAATCCAGCAGTCCAGGTTTAACAAATCCTCCCTGTGATGCCGAGGCATGCTGAAGTTTGAGAACCACAGCCCTAAGACCACTTTCACTTCTGGCAGGCAGCTGGGCTGTGTGCAGATAGCCTTCATCCAAAGAGGGGTGGAGCTGATTCAAAGCCTGGCTTCAGTGCTGCGAGGGCTGGTTTGTTTCTGGTTTTCTCCAACTTCCAGGGTGTAGCCTTAATGAGGTCCAAATTGAAAACCAGGGTGTCTACTGGGGACTCTCCTCCTTAACAGGCCCTGACCTCCCATTTTTCTCCCCCAGCCCTGAGGCTTCTGGAAGGGCAGCCTCTAAGCTGCTCCTTAGGAATCAGGAAAGGCCTCAAAGGGAATGCGGTGCCAGCTGTCAGGCTGGCCTCCCTGTGTTTCTCTGTCCTCTGGGATCTTGGCATTCTGACCCTCCAGTTCTTACTCCCTCGGTGATTCCCTGAAGCCTTCATATTCCCCACCCCACACACATTGCTTTTCTAGCTATTATTGGTAGTTTGGCGTGACATGACTTAGTCTGCCCCAGCTGAAAAAGGAAGCCCTCTCTCCTGTTGTTATTCTCCCACTAGGAATATCAATTCAACATGAGCATTTAGAACAGTTCCCGGCACATGGTAAAAGGCTCAATAAGTATAGTTATTCTTCTTCTCCCAATAAAATCCTAGGGTCATATTGAGCTGAGTTGTTAAAAATCAACTCCTCCTAAATCTCTCATACATTTGACAGATAAGTGAACCAATGTCACACTGTATGATTGGACTCCAGTGAAATTGGACTCAGCAGGAGGCTGTAATTGGACTCCAGCGGATTCCTGGATGGTTTCCTGCCCCTGACCTAGAAGGTGGCAATGTGCTCCCCAACCCCAAATCAGGGAGTGGGAAACTTTCCAGCCCAGCTAAGTTCTCAGCTCAGAAAAAGACAATCTGGGTGCTGTGGCGTCAGAGTCACCTTCTCTCCCCTTCCTCTTTCGGGGCCCAGACCCACAGCCCCAGTTGCACAATTTGAAGCAATCTTAGCTTCAGAATTCCAGACCCTCTCATATCTTTTCTCTGGAGCAGAGTACACACAGGCATGCATACACACACACATGGGCACACTCACCCACAGGTACTCCAGTAACCACAGGATCTGGAAGGCACACACTGTCCCGGAAGACCAAGCCACAGTGGTGGTGATGATAATTGCTCTGATCTGAGTGCGGGTCTCTTACTCCAGTGAACAGGGAGAGACAGACTCAAGGAACAAACAGGCTGAAAGGCCAGGCCAAGCCAAGGGCAGGGAGGCTGTGTCTGGGGACCTGCCACTCCTTCCTTCTGGTCAGGACTGTGTGCTGGGCCTCCAGGATCAGGTCTTCGAACTTCCCATGTGGGCCTAGTAGGATATGGGGTGAGCATGAGCTGTATAGAGAACCGTGACCCTTGGCTGGACTGTGAGCAGGTGCAGCTGCTGCTAACTCGGGTTGCTTTATGGAAGCAGAAGTGTGTGTGGGTGTGAGTGTGTGTTTGTGTGTGTGTGTGTGTGTGTGTGAGTGTATGTGGGAGCAGGCTTTAATGCTGTGCTCTGCCGCCAAACCTAGAAAGAACCCCTCAGCGTAAGGAGGTTTGAAACTGATTTTAGATAATTTGGCCCAGAAGAAATCTATGCACTTAATTTTTCTCTGGTTTAAAAGTAGTACATGCTCATTGTAAAAAAAAAAAAATGTGGAAAACACAAAAAAGAGTATAAGAAAGAAAATGAAAAGCACCTGTGCTCCCACCCCTGGAGATAATCACTCTTGACATTTTGGCGGAGTTGAGATTACGTGCACTTACCATTTTCTTTTCTTCTCTCTCACCGAATCTGCAATGAGCATTTTCTCACGTCATTACTCTTTGTAAATCTGTTCGAAGGCCTCGTACCACCATATTGTGCACCATAATTTATTTAACTTGTCTCCAATTGTTGGACGTTTAGGTGGCTTCCAGTTTTTCATATTGTGTAAAGCCGGGACCATATATCTTTGTGCAGGAAGTGCTGAGAAGCCCTGCTCAAAGGCACCATCCGAGCGCCAGGGAGGAGGAAAGCCGAGAAAGGCTGAGTGTGGCTGGGATTGCGGAGGCTCAGCTGGATGTACTTTGACCACGAGAGTCTGACAGGAGCAGTGATGGGGGAAGAGGGGGATGAACTGGGATTCAGCTGCCCCTGCCAGCTTTCAACAAGTGCCCTTCAAATGCCCCTATGGTCTTCGGGTATCTTCCCATCCCTCCTGGAGAGATCAGACATGAGGGCAGTCCTCCTGGTGAGGCAAAGTGAAGGGCAGGGGTGAGTCGAATGCAGTCATCTGCTCTGTGGGCCCCAAGGCCCCTGCGTACCTCAGCCCACATGGATGGTGACAGCACAGCACAGTGTACCTGACTCGAGGCTGCAGGTGGAAGGGACATACATTACAGTCAGCTGGGAAAGAGGCTGGAGGACCTTTGGTGCTCATGTCTTCCACTCCCAGAGGGTGGGCAAGATGGGCAGGGGTGGAGGGGCAGGGCCGGAACTGGGGCAGTAGCGGGGCAGTCAGGAATCCGGAGGTGAATCCGTGGCTCTGCTGCCCATCTGGAAAACTGATGTCTTGCTTTCCTTTGCCTTCCTCAACCTGCTCAGGCGGCTATGGTAGGGAAGGGGATGACTGTGCCTCTCACTAGGCTCTGCATGTGTTCACCTACCCCCGACTCTCAAAAGGGGGCAGAGGGTGAGGAGACTTCACCTCTGTGGAGCTCCTTAGGAGCATAAGATCGTGGAATGTTAGTGCTATAATTGATTGACATTAGTGGCCGTTGCATGCAATCACTCACTGGGGAAACTGAGGGGCCACATCAGAAAGCTAACAGAGAGTGGACCAGGCATGGAATCCCAGTATACCTGACTCCCAAACCCATACGGCTTACAGTGGTCACATGCCCTCAAAGTCTACCACACATTCTCATCCCAGCCATCTCTTTGGCTCCACAAAACAACTTTGTGGGGACGTGTGGATGGTAATCCCTATTACCTTCCACACTTTACAGATAAGGAAACTCAGAGGGCACCAGCGTCTGCCCAAGGCATCAAGGCCAGGGCTAAATCTGCAATCTTCAGATTAGAAATCTGGGGCAAGACACAGCCCCATCACCCTCCAGCTTCGTGATAGGCCAAGGAGGGGACAGCAGGAGGCCCCAGAGCCCCTAGCCTGCCCCTCCCTCTTCTCCATACCGCACTTGTACCTGCCACACCCCAGCGTGTGTGGAGGTCTGTGGCTTCCCAGGTGCTCAGTAAGTGCTCAGGGCAGCTAAGGAGGAACGAGAAGTCCTGGGTGTCTCCATACTCCCAGCTAGGATGTGCAGATCCAGACCTCAGCACCCAGCAGGCCCCACCTTAGATCCTGTGGGAACTTCTCAAAGTCCCAATTCTCCTTAGGGGGAAGTTACCAGGGTGCATTCCTCTAAGACTGTTGCTGGGGCAGGCATCCTCCCTCAGTAAGAGCTGACAGCTGTGTACACACACCGTGTGCCGAGCTCTGGGCTCAGCATGCTCCCATTTGACCCTGGAATGAATCCTCTCTCAACCCCAAATCCCACCTGCCACTGAGTCCTGTCAATATTTCCCAGGATCAGTTCCCTTTCCTCCATCTACACCCAGTTATCTTTGCTTGCCTGCCCATAGCAAAGGCCCCCTAATGGGGTCAGTCGGTCCAGCCCTCTCCACTCCAGTCCCCACACACGGCCATGGGGAAGGCTTCAGGACCCAGATCCCACCCTATCGTCCCCTCTTAGACTCCAGCAGGGCTACACGGTCTGGCCCCCACACCCCATCTCACACCTCCCTGTGCCTGCACCACACCTGCCTTCTCCTAGGCTCTCATGCCTACCACCCTGTATGCAGCCACGGGCCCTCTGCACACATTCTTCCCTCTGCGTGAAACGTGTCCCCATCCCCTCCACCTCATTGATCCGCACTCTTCTTCCGATCTCAGCTCCAAGGCCTTCCCTGGGTCTCTGTGTCAGCTCCGTCCATGCTTACATGGACCTGCTGTACTTCTTCAGGACAGAGATGTGATTTTGCACTTGTCTTCTCCACCACACTGGAAGTTTTGTGAAGACAAAGCATGCATCCGCTCCCTTCCCTGCTTCTCATCTTTCTCACCACGGTATCCCAAACATCTGGTACAGTGCCTGGCATATAGCTGATGCTCAATAAATATATGTTGAACAGACAAGTGACTAAGCCAACTATGTGGGGTAAGCACCACTGCCAGCCCCAGTCCACAGACAAAGAAGCAGAGGCTGTGAGAAGTGAAGTAGCCAGTTCCGGGTCCCACATCTTGCAAAGGACAAAGGCAGGGTTCGAGCCAAGTCGGACAGCAAGGCCCATGCTCTTCACCACTTCGGGTGCTGCCTCCAGTACCCTGGCCTCAGTGCTTATCTGTCTTGCCCTTCCGACAGGCTCTCTGAGAACTGCTCGGCTGGCCCAGGCTCCCGTCCCCAGCAGCTGCCCCCAGAACCATGGAGAGTCTGAGTGAACTACAGAACCCCCTGCTGCCCAGGAACCCTGCCCACCTCCATGGCCCCTATCCCTACCCGGAGGCCCCACCTAGCTGGTCCTGCCAGGAAAAGCTCTACTCCTACCTCCTAGGCGGCGCTGGCCCTGCCAGAGCCCACCAGCTCCTGGACCCAGGGTCCTTGCAGCTGGCCGTGGAGGCCTGGTACCGGCCCAGCTGCCTCCTGGGGAGAGACAAGGTCAAGGAGCCCAGGCCAGGCAGCTGTGAGACTAGCTTCACAGAGGACAGGGAACCCCAGGAGGGGCCCACAGAGCAGCCTACGGGACCTGGCCAAGCTTCAGAGAATGTCACCATCCAGACTGTGTCCTACGGGGTACAAGAGGAGCTGCGGGGCCAGGAGGACGACCAGGACGAAGAGGAGGTGAGTTTATGAGGTTGAAATGCAGATTCCAGCCTGAGTCACTTAGGGAGACCCCAACTCTACAGAAAAAAATTTAAAAATTAGCCAGGCATGGTGTCGTGTGCCTGTGGTCCCAGCCACTCAGGAGGCTGAAGTGGGGAGGATGGCTTGAGCCCAGGAAATGGAGGCTGCAGTGAGCCATGATTGTGCCACAGCATTTTAGCCTTGGTGATAGAGCAAGACCCTGACTCAAAAAAATAAAAATAAAAATAAGTAAATAATACAATGCAAGTTCCCAGAGCCCCATCGCCAGATATTGAGATTTAATAGCCCTGGGTTGGGGCCCAGGAATCTGTATGCTACCAAAGAAAAGGACCTGGGACACAGGTACAGCCCATGCTTTGAGGAAACAGTAGCTTGAGTTGACCTATTCATTATTCAATAGCACTGGTTGTTCTTGTTTTCTTAATTATATAAATAATGTAAACTCATTGCGCTCAAAGATAACATTTTGGTGGATGATTGTGTCTCTTGTTCACATTTTTTCCCCAGCCCACTCCCCCGAAGAAATCTTGCTGTACAGTTTTATAATCTGATTGTATTTCTCTAAGCAACATGTTTTAGTATTTCTCCATGTAATTTAATGTTTTCCTGCGAGGTGATTTTTAATGTTTACATGGTCTTCCATTGTGAGTTCTTCCATCATTTATTAACACAGTCTCCTGGTCATTGGTCATTGAGAGTGTTTCTTTTTCTTTCTTTTTTTTCTTTTGAGATGGAATCTCACTCTGTTGCCTAAGCTGGAGTGCAGTCGCACGATCTCAGCTCACTGCACCCTCCACCTCCCAGGTTCATTTGATTTCTCCTGCCTCAGCCTCCCAAGTAGCTGGGATTATAGGCACCCGCCACCACGCCCCCCTAATTTTTGTATTTTTAGTAGAGAGGGGGTTTCATCACGTTGGCCAGGCTGGTCTCGAACTCCTGACCTCAGGTGATCCACCCACCTCAGCCTCCCAAAGTGCTGTGATTACAGGCATGAGCCACTGTGCCTGGCCCATTGAGAGTGTTTCTAATCTTTCACAATCGCTGTCCTATGATAAACAACCCTGGATGTAGATACTTGCTTTCTTTCTTTGTGATAAATTCCTAAAAGTGGAATCGTTGTGCCGTTGTCAAGGCTTTTAACAGAGAGTGCCAAGGCCAGCCTACACCCCCACCTGTGGCAGAAGAGACTGCCTGTTGCTCCGTGTCACTGCCCACTGGACATTGCCTTTTTAAAAACCTCTTGCCAGCCTGATGGGGCTGGGCTGATCCTGGGCCTGGTCATCAAACCCCACTCACTGTTTTGCAGAGCGATGCCACTTCAACGGAGAGTGAAAGTGAAGACAACTTCCTCACGCTGCCTCCCAGGGACCACCTGGGCCTTACTCTCTTCTCCATGCTCTGCTGCTTCTGGCCACTGGGCATTGCTGCCTTCTACTTCTCCCAGGGGGTAAGAGCACCTGGGACTCAGGGTCCCTTCTCTGACCCATCCCTCTCCTAGAGGGCTTGGCATCCTGTCTGCGGGATAGGGTCGGGGGCCTGGCAGGCTGGGCTGTTTTGCTGGGTGTGGGGACACTCTGTTCATCAGCCTCTCTCTTCCTCTAGACCAGCAAGGCCATCTCCAAAGGGGACTTCCGCCTGGCCAGCACCACCTCCCGCCGGGCCCTCTTCCTAGCCACACTCGCCATCGCCGTGGGGGCTGGTCTCTACGTGGCCGTGGTGGTGGCTCTGGCAGCTTACATGTCCCAGAATGGCCATGGCTAGTAGCCAGTAGGGCCTGCGTCCTGACTCCCCTGCCCACCTGAGGAAGCAGTGGGGCTTGGGGTTGCAGACCCTATGGAAAGACCTAGCCCCCGAAGATGATCCCGTGAAAGTGGCTTGCTGAGGGAGGGACCCTCATTCTGCAGCCTGCAGAGCTCAGCCTTCACTTCTGCTTGCCCAGTGCTCCCAGCCCCAGAGCAGGGCCCGGGGCACCACTCTGTAACCCAGGCTGCAGATGGGAAGCAGAAGGCAGGACTGCCCACCAGGCCATCCCAGCAGGGCCTCGCTCAGTCCATTCTGCCCATTCCCTAGAGGATCTCCTGCCAGCCAGCCAGCCCACCACCCACCCTGCCAACCTCCCCACAGAGAAAGAGCAGGAGGTTACAGGGTGGAAGAGGGGTGCCCAGGGGACAAAGGGACTTGTCCCAATCCTTTCAGCCCATAGGGATCTTCACCTGGGGACAGCCTGAGCTTCCCCCGACTCCACTCTGGCCCCGGCATGCCCAGACCTCAGCAGGCCAAGAAGGAAATAGATGGAGGCAAGGGGGCCTCTTGCTGTTTCTGATTCTAGAGGGTGCTGATCTCCCCTGTGGGCTTGTAAGGCACTGCAGACTCTAGATGGGGAAGAGGTGCCTTGGTATGTAAACTCTGAACCAAGGCCAGGTTCTCAGAGCTTCTTTATGTGGGTGCAAAAGGCAGTTGCAATGACGGAGACTAGAGGGTCCCGCAATATTGCTGGACTACATGAGTCTTCCTACTCTGCCCTACTCCCCGCCCCCAATCATTCTTTTCTGGGCTTTGCCTGGGGCCATGAGCTGGTGCCATCACAAGTAGACTAGACCCAGAGAAGGCCATCAGCTCACCAGCCACGAGTGCAGGGCCCTAGGTCCAGCCCTGCAGAAAACGCAGCAAGGAGAGACCCCTAGGGAGTAGTGAATATAGATGAGGGAAGGGACTCAGGGAAGGAATGGCCTGCTGAGTAGTCAGCAGTGCTTAGGAAAGCTTCCTGGAGGAGGTGTCCCTTGAGCAAAGCCTAGGATGAATAGAATTCACCTAAGGGATTTGTTCATATAACTCCTTGTATTTGTGGGCAGGGATGTGTCAGGAGCCTTCCATGGGGAGCTTCCAGGCTGTTTGGATTCTGCCTGGAACGTGTGGGCTGGAGCCAAACTACAGCCATTCTAAGGGTTCTGCCAATTCAAGGAGGAATGTCAGGCCTGCCTCTCAAAGACTGATGTTTTCCCATCTCTGAATGCTAGGGGGTCAGTGGTGGGTACCTGGTTACCCCGGGGCATCTTCACGGATAACCCTACTCAGGGCCACTCTCAACACCCTCAGGCACTAGGGCACACCCAGAATTTTAGAGATATCCAGGCAGGCGGCGGGGCAGCACACTGGGAGGGCAGGCCGTTCTTGACTCGCTACAGGCCCCTTCTGTGCATGATGTAAGAACCTGGTCATTCCCGTGCCCCATCCAGAGCCCAGGGCTGTGGCTCCACCACTGACCATCCCTTGTCCCGCTGTCCTCACCTGCCTTGGGCACTGCCCAGCCCTCCACTCCTGCATCACAGCAGTTTTAAGGTCCCATTATTGTACTGATTTATCCTTATAATAAACGTTTCTGTAACACCTGGTGCCCTCTAGGTCTCTTGCTGTGCTACCTGCCCCACCTTTGCCTGAATCCCATTCTTCTCCAAGACTGACCTCGTTACTGTCTGCTGCTCTGACCCCTGGCAGCCTCCGGAGAGGACAAGCCCACATATGGGCCTTAGGAGGAACAGTGGCCAGAGTGCACTGTCCCAGGACTTCTTTGCTTGGAGTATCCTGGCTGTAGCGTGATGGCCTGCATTTGACTTGCTCTCGGCAAGCCAAAGCAAGATCTATGCCAGAAAAAAAAAAGCCCTTCTAGGCTCAAGAGCCTTGGAGGTCAGGGAGGAAGACATGTAAGCCACAGTGACTGAGGCTCCATGGCGCTGCCTGGAGCAACCAAGGCTGGATCCAGGGTGTGAGGGGCCAAGAATCCACACCCCTGCCGCCTGCTCTTGGGTTTACCGTATCTTCCATCCCAGGAGCTGCTCCTGGGCAATGTGGACAGGAAGCCATCTCTGCTTGCCTCACGCCCTAGCTCAGCCCAAATCTCCAGTATCCTCTTGGACCTGAGCTCCCAGGAGCCTGCCTGGGCCAGCACAGGGACTGGCCTGGCCTCTAGGTCACTTGCATGGAGGGCCCTGGGGAGGCGGGTTATGCACATCCCATATCCATGTGTGCACCTACTTCTAAGACACAGCTGTGTACGTATGCACACACACATGCTGCATGGGCTGCGTACCCCAGAAGCAGAGATTAGTTTGCAGGATGGCTACGAGGGGCTGCTGTTGGGATAATGTTTGTAGAAGGGTGGAGAAGGGGACAGATCTGGGCAGATGGAGCGGTCAGGCTGCGATGCAGTCCTGAATGACAGGCTGGGCCAACGTACAGGGGAGCCAGAGTTGACCCAAATTAGGGTGAAGGGCCAGGTCTTTCTACTCCCTCATTGGCCAGTCATTAGATGTGGGCCACCCAGAAAGAGGGTGTGACCTCAGGCAAGGCACCGTTCTTCAGCTGAGACAACCTGACAAGAAGATTTGCCCCAAAGACTGTTTGCTGCCAGGACCTGCAGCAGCTGGAAAGCTGTCCATCCTTCCTGAAGGGGCCCTGGGCAGCATATCACCATGTCCACCACACCCACCTACCCAGCAGCAGACACACTGGTACACACCTAGATCCCCTCTGCATTCACCTCTTCATGCTGAAGGCTGCTTCAGTCATGTTCTACGTGGCTTCTCTGGGCTCCCCAGTGGGACTGAGCTCAGTTGCCCGCAGCAGCATTCTGCTTGATACATGCCCTTCATTGGCTGACTCCCTCACCCTGCCTTCTTCTCTCCCCAGCTATGCTTCCTGGGACCATCTCCCAATAAACTGCCTACAATCGAACCCTTGTTTCAGGGTTGGCTTCTGGGAGAACCCAAACACAGGCACACAGCATGCACATTCATACGCACATGTACATGTTCCATATATGTGCACATACTTGCATATACATGTCCCCACACACATGCATACACATAGTCACAGCTGCACAAACACACAAACCTTTGTGCACACACATGGACATATACACAGGTACAACCCACACAGGCATGAAAACTGTACACACACACATGCACCCACATATGCACTATGTGCACATACAAGAGTTGAAGAGGGAAGCTCACACCTGTAATCTCTGGACTTTGGGAGGCAGAGGCAGGAGGGTCGCTTGAGTCCAGGAGTTCAAGACCAGCCTGGGCAACATAGTGAGACCCTCATCTCCACAAAAAAATTTAAAAACCAGCTAGGCATGATGGGAATGATGGTGCATGCCTGTGGTCCCACTACTACATGGGAGGCTGAGGCAGGAGGATTGTTTGAGCCTGGGAAGTCAAGGCTACAGTGAGCCGTGACCACACCACTGCCCTCCTGCCTAGGCGACAGAGTGAGAGCCTGTCTTTTTTATTTTTATTTTTATTTTTTAATTTTTTTTTTTAAGAGGTGGGTTTTCACCGTGTTGCCCAGGCTGGTCTCAAACTTCTGAGCTCAGGCAATCCACCCGCCTTGACCTCCCAAAGTGCTGGGATTACAAGCGTGAGCCACTGCACCCGGCCGAGATCCTGTCTTCAAAATATACATATATTATTTTTAAAAAAGAAGGAGGAGGAGGAGGAGGCATGGTGGCTGAGGAATGTCACTTGGCCCTGCCTGCACTGTGGTCCCACCCATCACCCGCCTGGCTGGGTCCACGGAAAGGGTACTAGGCAGCATGCACCCTGGTCCAGGCCCTTAGGCCAAGCAGGCAGCCTCGCGGCCCATACAATTCCCACCTCCTTCCCAGCCCTCTGAAATGCTGTTCCAGGACTTTAGAAGGGGAAAGAGAAGCCAAACAATTTTCTACTCTTTTTTTCGAGACGGAGTTTTGTTCTTGTCACCCAGGTTGGAATGCAATGGCATGATCTTGGCTCACGGCAACCTCCGACTCCCGGGTTCATGTGATTCTCCTGCCTCAGTCTCCCGAGTAGCTGGGATTATAGGTGTGTGCCACCACACCCAGCTAATTTTGCATTTTGAGTAGAGATGGGGTTTCACCATGTTGGTCAAGCTGGTCTTGAACTCCTGATCTCAGGTGATCCACCTTCCTTGGCCTCCCAAAGTGCCAGGATTACAGGCATGAGCCACTGCACCTGGCCACAATTTTCTATTTTCAACCCTGGACCTGCCTCTCTCCTTTTCACCCCATCCTTACCCTCAGCTGCAAATTCAGGCTCTGCATGAGAAAATGGAATCAGAAATGAAGCCCTGGGGGCTTCCCTCACGTGGCCCCTGGAAAGGACCCATCCTGTGGAGCCCCGGCCTGTCCTGATCAGTCCCTGGAGCACAGACACCCACCACCCGCTTCCGGCTGAGGGCTGCCTCTGGCATGCCTGGGGCACTTGAGGCCTCCTGCTTCCCAGCTCTGCCTTCGTCTGGCTGCCTGAGGCTCCTGGGAGGCATAGGGGCTTCAGCTACTCCCCTTCAGGCTGGCTCCTCAGGCTGGCAGAGACAGGCTGGGGGCAGGGAGGGTCCCTTGGGTAAAGGTGCCCGTGACGAGCTGCAGTGCCAGCACATCTGTGCAAATATTACCAATTATTTTCCTCACTATAAACACCCAGCAGGAAGGCAGAGAAGCAACCAACCCAAACCGTTCAAAATAGAAACTGGAATTGCTGCACAGGGATGTCGGGGCAGCCGGCAGAGGGGGGCCTGCACGAAGAACCCACCCCGCCCCTGCAGTGGCCCTGATATTAGACTTGCTCTGGTCGCCCCCACCCTCCAACTCCATCTCAACTTTCTCCCCTACAGGCCAGGTAGGAATGGATGGAAAGGGGCCTCCCCCAGGGGACCTGGAATATAAGGGAGGGTGGCCGAATGGGCCCTGTGCGGGGATGGGCAGATGGCAGAGGTGGCAGCCACAGAGGAGCCAGGAACTGAGGCCACCTGGCCTGTGGTCCAGGGCAGCTGCTGGGCAGGTGGAGCCATGGGGGCTGTGGGCAAAATAGTGGGAGAAGAGCCTTCCTTCATTGTATCCCAGCCCTGGGGAAGAAGGGGCATCCTAAGGGTGGCAGGCCAGGGGCCCTGGGGCCTGGACCAAGAGGTAACAGTGACCTGGCACCACTCTGAGTGAAAGAAATTTTTCCGAGGGTGGGAAGGAATAAAAAGGCACTGCCGGAACCCCAGCAGCCTGCTCCATCTCTCCCTCCCATTCACAGGGCTGATAGCAGGTGCGCAGACACAGCCGCAGGGATTGTCAGAACAGTGGAATACCTCCACAGTAACTGACAAACAGGCCAGCCCTAAACCCTCCCAAGGTTTTCCTCTCCTGCCTCCCTGGCCCCTCCCCAGAACTTCAGACGTCCCTGCTCCAGGAAATGAAGGGTTAACAGCTGACATAGTGGGCCCCCTCCCCCTAATGCATCTGTCCCTGACAGACTGCCCTGGTGGTAAAATGGCTCTCTGATGTTGCCCCTGGGCACATGCCCCACTCATCAACGTGCCCCTGCACTCTGCTGCCTCCCAGAGGAGGGCTCAGCACAATCCGTGAGCCCCAGGCCTGAGCCGCACTCAGAAGGTGGGGCAGGGGTCAGTGGCCAAAGGTCTGAGTCCTGGAATGCTACAGCAGGAAGGAACCCAGGAGGTGACCTACTCACCATCCCTCATGCTACAGATGAGACAACTGAGGCCCAGAGAGGGTTGCCCGTTGCCCAGTGTCACACAGCAAGTCACGAGCCAAGCCCAGGCCTTGCCTCACAGGCCCTGGAGTTGGTGAGCTAGGCTGGTGATGTCTGCTCGCCTTGGAAACAGAAAACCCAGGGACAACTGCTGCTGCCTCCCAATGAATATTAACAAACTTGCTTCTCTCAGCCTTCCTTCCCTGGCTGTTTCCAGCTTCAAAGGCTTCCCTGGCTGGCCCCTCCCTGGGGCTGACACCTTCGCCCTTCTATTTTTGGTGGCTTGGTAGGGGTGGGGCAGGAGAGTGACAGCCTTGCTTTTGCCTGCCCTGAGCTCCTGGCAGCCCCCGGGTGCTCTCTCATCCTCTCTGCCATGGGTGGGGGAGGTGCTACTCTGGGCGGGGGAGTCCCCACGGGGAGACTCAGATGTTCTGAACAAAAATAAAAGGTGCTCGTGCGGCCCATCTGCATTTCCAAATACTTCCAACCCACATCCCTTGAACTGCTTTTACCTCTCTCCCACTAAAGAGCCAAGGAGGTTCCAAAGCCGGTTCTAGCTCCTCCAGGAAATGACAAAGAAAGAAACTCCTAGAGGGCAGGGTCCCTCAGAGGCAGCCAGAAGGGGACAAAGGGGACAGTGAGTGTGTCTGCACCAGTGGGCAGGGCTGGGGTGAGGCAGCAGGGCCAGGCTACATTGACAGAGCACCCTGGGTGCACCAAGGACCTCCACACTACTCTCTACCACTGAGGCAGGGGTTCTTGTCTCCATTTCACAGATAGGAAGACTGAGGACCACAAGGCCTTTCCCAGTTCCACAGAGCAGTGAACGGTGTCGTGGCCTCCAGGAGGCTGCTGTGGCTCCACCCTCACCCACTGCCTCCTTCCCTGAAGCCAACTCCTATCCATTTTCCCTCCTTAACCTTCTCCAGTCCTGTCCCTAACACTTGCAGTCAGAGCTGGCTGGCCCAGAGCGCAGCCCAGTGATTGAGAGCAGAGAAGAGGAGAGCCCACCGCCCAGTTCAAATCCCATCCCCAGCCTCCGTGCAACTTCGGGTAAGTTGCTCTTTGGTGTTTTACCATCTGGAAAATGGGGATCACGATGGTGAGCGACCCCGTTAGGATTACTGTGAATATTACATGAATTCATACTTGCACGGCTCCTGCAACTTTGTCTTATAAGTGCTATATGGAATTTCTTTAAAATTATCTCCAGCTGACCACCATCTTAAATGGCTTCCCTGCTGGAAGTGCATCACCTCCCTCAGCCCCATCTCTTCCACAGCCACAGATTAAATCCAAAGTCCAGCTGGGCACGGTACTCACGCCTGTAATCCCAACACTCTGGGAAGCCGAGGAGGGCGGATTACGAGGTCAAGAGATAGAGACCATCCTGGCCTACATGGTGAAACCCCGTCTGTACAAACATACGAAACTTAGCTGGACATGGTGTCACGCAACTGTAGTGCCAGCTACTCGGGAGGCTGAGGCAGGAGAATCGCTTGAACCAGGGAGGCGGAGGTTGCAATGAGCCAAGATTGCGCCACTGCACTCCAGCCAGACAACAGAGCGAGACTCCATCTCGCTCTGGCCCCTGCTGGTATCTGGGCAGAAGTCCGCTGGCAGCAAGCTGAAGGCATAGGCCTGTTTCCCGTCTCGCTGCCTTTGCTCAGGCTGTTCCCCCTGCTGTAATTCTCGTATCTGCCTCCACACCCTGAAATTCGTTTCCTCCAAACTGATAAAAATAATTTTCCAAGACACGTCTCAAGAAAACCTCATCTTCTTGGCAGCTCACCCTGGCCCCAACACCAGGTAGAACTAGCCACCCGCTTTCGTGAGCCCCACCACACCTGCTCAGATGGACAGGCGGCCACATCTACACATCTGCTTGTCTAAGGGTGGAGCTCGTGTTTGCTCTGGGCATCCTAGGTCTGGCGTGGGGCCTGCCTTCAACAGACACTCGACTCCTGTTCATTGTTAACATCACTGGGAAAGAAGTGACTTGCCTCTAAGCTGGAGGGAGTCGAGGCAAGACTCTTTCCACTTTAATTTCCTCTTCAACTGGAGAATCAACCACGTCTTGGGGGATATGGGAGTAGGGACGAAGTCTCTAGGTGACAAAGACTTTACAATTCCAAGGATGATCAAAGAGACCAGAAACAGCAGTATGGGCCCGTGGGGTGCCCAGCCTGGTGGTATCTGCACAGAAACAGAGCACAGAACTCTTACCCGCCTCCTCCCCACTTTCATCTGGGATGCCACAAAGACCACCCTTCTGGGCCAGGTGCAGTGGCTTATGCCTGTAATCCCAGCACTCTGGGAGGCCGAGGTGGGCGAATCACTAGTCAGGAGTTCGAGATCAGCCTGGCCAACATAGTGAAACTCCGTCTTTACTAAAACTACAAAAAATTAGCCAGGCATGGTGGCAGGTGCCTATACTCCCAGCTACTCAGGAGGCTGAGGCAGGAGAATCGCTTGAACCTGGGAGGCGGAGGTTGCAGTGAGATTGCACCACTGCACTCCAGCCTGGCGACAGAGCAAGACTCCATATCAAAAAAAAAAAAAAAAGAAAAAAAACACCCCACCCTTCTGGTGCTGTAAGCTCTGTGCTCTGGAGGAATAATAAACAAGGGAAACAAAGAAGCCAGAGCAGCTCCTCCTCTGGTCTCTCCCAGGCTGTGGATTGAGGATAGAGAAGAGGTTCTTCCTTGGTTTCCTCTGCACCCAATTTAGCCCCTAGGTCACCCCCAACCTCATTGTCCAAAGGAGCCCACAAACCTGGCTACCACTGGCCTGACCACAGCTTCCCTCGAGGAGCAAGGCCAGAGGCAGGAGCACCTTCCCATCCTTTACCAAGTCCTGTGACTCTACCGCCCCCACATCTCCCTGACTCTATTTCCTGCCATCTCTGTCTCGAAGCCCCCATCAGCTCTTACTCAGACTCCTGTGAAACCTCCTAAATGACCTGTCACATGATGCAACATGGATTAACTTTGAGGACATCATGCTAAGTGAAATAAGCCACCCCCCAAAGAACAAATACTGGATGATTCCATTTATGTGAGGTACCTCAAGTAGTTACATTCCTAGAAAGGGAAAGAAGAATGGTGATTGCCAGGAACTGCGAGAGGGAAAAACTGGGATTTGTTTAATGGGCATAGAGTTTCAGCTTTGCAAATTGAGAAAGTTCTGGAGATCAGTTGCAAAACAACATGCATGTACTTAATTGTACTGAACCATACACTTAAAAGGGGTAAGATGGTAAATTGTATGCTATGTGTTTGTTTTGTTTTGTTCTGAGACAGAATCTCGCTGTCTCCCAGGCTGGAGTACAGTGGCACAATCTCTGCTCACTGCAACCTCTGCCTCCAGAGTTCAAGTGATGATTCTCATGCTTCAGCCTCCCAGGTAGCTAGGACTAAAGGAGCATGTCACCACACCCAGCTAATTTTTGTATTTTCAGTAGAGATGGGGTTTCGCCGTGTTGTCCAGGCTGGTCTCAAATTCCTGACCTCAAGTGATCTGCACACCTCAGCCTCCCAAAGTCCTGAAGCACTGGAATTACAGGTGCGAGCCACCACACCTGGCAAGAAATTTTTTTAAAAGTTTATCTGTTTCGGCCGGGCATGGTGGCTCACACCTGTAATCCAAGCACTTTGGAGGCCAAGGCGGGCGGATCATCTGAGGTCGGGAGTTCGAGACCAGCCTGACCAACATGGTGAAACCCCATCTTAAAAAAAAAAAAAAAGTTTATCTGTTTCATTGTGAATACCTTAGAGTAAGCTTGTCCAACTCATGGCCTGCACAGCCCAGGACAGCTTTGAATGCTGCCCAACACAAATTTATAAACTTTCTTAAAACATTATGAGGGGTGTGTGTGTGTGTGTGTGTGTGTGTGTGTGTGTGTGTTTAGCTCATCAGCCACCATTAGTATTAGTGTATTTCATGTGTGGCCCAAGGCAATTCTTCCAGCCTGGCCAGGGAAGCCAAAAGATTGGACACCCCTGCCTTAGAGTAGGGGAGTGCTATAATTGACACATCTCTTATTTGAGAAGTAGTGTTTGTTTCCCTTATCAGATTTAATTACAAAATTTTATCACAATCATACTGTATCCTCTCAAAGTGCTCTAGAAATTGTCAGTGGTATACATGAAGTAGCCATGGTGTCTGGAGCACTCTGAAATGCTATCAAAGTTAGACGTATTTTCAAACATTTTTGAACTGAAAATGTATTCTTGTGTTCCTATTCTGTGTGCTTTGCTGTGAGAGTGACAACGCATTTAAAGATGTTTCTGGGATTTTTTTTTAAGGTGATATTAACTATCTGGTTATTGACTAGAAATCCTGAGTTATCAATTGTTTGTATCTGTGGTTTGTAAAAAGAAGAAAACAACCAAGTCAGACTCTTGACAACTCCTTGCTTGGCATTGAAGCTGTAGGGGAAGAACCCCCCTCCCCTTTTTTTTTCTTTTGAGACAGAGTTTTGTTCTTGTTGCCCAAGCTGGAGTACAACAGTGCCATCCCGACTCATCACAACCTCCGCCTCCTGGGTTCAAGCAATTCTCCTGCCTCAGCCTCCCAAGTAGCTGGGATTACAGGCATGTGCCACCACGCCCCGCTAATTTTGTATTTTTAGTAGAGACAGGGTTTCTCCATGTTGATCAGGCTGGTCTCAAACTCCCGACTTCAGGTGATCCACCCGCCTCGGCCCCCCAAAGTGCTGGCATTACAGGTGTGAGCCACTGAGCCTGGCCCAGAAGGGTAGTCTTTATGGCATCCCAGAGGAAAGTGGGGAGGAGGCGGGTAAGAGTTCTGTGCTCTGTTCCAGAGGGCATGCACTGTGAGGCTGGACCTGTTGACTCTGCAAGGCACTCATTTAGCTTCAAATTGTCTTGTTTCTGTATATAGTGACATAGCATTTTGCTGCCATTCTTAGCTATGGACAAAGAGGGGTCAGCCTACAAGAGAAGTGTTTAGGGTTTTTGTTTGTTTGTTTTAGTTAAGTACGGTAATTTTCAACTTTTTTTTTTTTTTGAGACAGGGTCTCACTCTGTCACCCAGGCTGGAGTACAGTCCTACAACCTCGCCTCACTGCAGCCTCAGCCTCCTGGGCTCAGGTGATCCTCCCACCTTAGCCTCTTGAGTAGCTAGGACTACAGGCACCTGCCACCACACCAGGCTAATTTTTGTATTTTTTGTAAAGACAGGGTTTCGTCATGTTGCCCAGGCTGGTCTCAAACTCCTGGGCTCAAGCAATCTGCCCACTTTGCTCACCTCAGCATCTAAAAATGCTAGGATTACAGGCATGAGCCACCACGCCCAGCAGAAAACTTTAAACAAAATGTAGAACTCTTCATTATCAGGAAAGAAAGAGCCATTGCCTTAATGAAAGTTCAAGAACCGTCTGTAAACACCATTTGTAATGTTCTGTTTTTTTTTGTATGTCGAGAATGCTGAAATGTGTTTGAAGTTAAACACATTTAACTTTTTACATTTTTAGAATATTCTAATACTACTATAAATCTGTCCAGTCTCTTTTCAAAGATGATTTTAATGCGAGGAGGAAAAAAAAGAAAGAAAGCCTCTGAAATGTCCTCCCTGCCTTCCCCCTGGCCTATTTTTAACTAAAGTAAACTTTCCTGAAGGCAAATTTGGTCAAGTTATCCTCCCTTGATTAAAGCTTTCAAAGGACATCTATTTTTCTTAGATAAAAACCAAACTCTTGGCTGGGCGCGGTGGCTCGCGCCTGTAATCCCAGCACTTTTGGGAGGTCAAGGCAGACAGATCACCTGAGGCCGCAAGTTCAAGACCAACTTGGCCAACATGGAGAACCCCATCTCTACTAAAAATACAAAATTAACCAGATGTGGTGGTAAATGCCTGTAACGTGGTGGGGCATGCCTGTAATCCCAACTACTCAGGAGGCTGAAGCAGGAGAATCACTTGAACCTGAGAGGCGAAGGTTGCAGTGAGCCGAGATCGTGCCATTGCACTCCCAGCCTGGGCAACAAGAGCAAAACTCCATCTGAAAAAATAAAACAAACAAACAAACAAAAACTCTTTAACCTGCTTATGAGCCCCTGCCACTTCACACCACAACCCCCCAGCTCTCTGCACCCCACCATGTCTGCCTTCCTTCAGCGCTTCACACTTGCAGAGTCTTTGCATATGCAACTTTCTCTGCCTGAAATACATTTCCTTTTCTTCTTGGACTACTTAGCTCTTATTCATCCTTCCTGTCTTGGTTCTAAAGTCACTTCCTCTGGGAAGCCCTCTTCTCCCAGACTGGCCAGGTCTATTCCCATGGTGAGCATCTCTGAGCCCCGTGTTCTCCTTCTTCAAAGCCCAGGTTCCAGCTGCAATGGTGTGTTTATTTCTCTGAGTATCAGATTAATGTCTGTCTTCTCCCATTATAACTCCTGAACACAGGTAGATGACAACTTAAGCAAACAAAAACAAAAGGACTGTCAAAGACTCATAAAATCAACTACATAATTTGAAGCATCATAATAAAAAGCTAAAATAGAGTGTTTACTCTCTGCCAAACTTTGATCCAAGCACTTTACAAATATTACTCAGGGAACCCTTGGAATATCCCTTGGAGGCTGGTTCTATTCAGATCCCTGCTTTAGGGATAAGGAAACTGAGGTCCAGAAAGGTAAAGTAACTTGCCCTTGGTCACACAGCTAAGAGGTGGAAGTTGGAATCTAAACCCAGCTAGCAAGGGGAATCTGAATGCGGGCCATCCTCCTCCACAATTCAGGCACCTTGGTCAACCCCATCCCAACCCTCAAGCCTGATGCCACCCAACTGTTTCTGTCTGCCCTCCTCACTCTTCCCCCTCCCCCCGCCCGTTGCCTCTTTCTTCTTCCCTTCCCCAAATAACACTGGGCAGGGTGAGGGTCATGGAGAGAGGAATGTGTGTTTTTGCCCCCAAAGCATTTAAGAAATAGCTGCTCCCTGCAACCTAAAGAAGCCCAACAAAACTGCCTAGCACATGTGAAGCCAACCAGTGGATGGTGATGACCAGGAATAGCCTTTGGTCTTCTACTGTGTGGCCACTGATTGCAGAAGAGGACAGAGCCATAGGAACCCTCAGCCCACTTGGCTGGGACCCAGAACAGACACCTAGAGAGGGAGCAGGAATCCTGGGAAACAGGACCACCAGGACCTGGGGAAGGAGTTGGTCACAGCATTGGGGATGAAAGCCAGCATCCAACCACAACAGGGAAGCCCATGTCAGCAGCATGAGTGCAGGTCCTGGCTGCCACAGCCTTCCCACTATGCAGCCCCATGCCCAGGCCACAGGCCACCTGCCACCCTGCCCATGCAGGGGACCTGTGTGTTGCTCAGGGTAGCTGTGGGGGATGTGCTGGAGCCAGAGGTTCCTGGTGGATAGCTGCCTGCTTACGTTGGCTAAACCATGAGCAGGCAATGAAAGGAGACTCCAGAGTTTTAGACTTGGATTCTAAAGTGCCACGATATGCCAACTACTGTGCTTATTCCTTTTTGAATTAGCCCACATTTTATAGACCATAAAACTGAGGCTCAGAGAGGTAAGTTAAATTGCCCAACTAGCAAGGAAGTGGGGAGTCTTAGAATTTATTGCGAGGTCTTCAGTCTCCAGATTAACCCTCTGCTTCTTAAACACCATCTTCCAGCAAGGATGAGTCTGAACGTGGGGAATAAACTCGGGTGCAGGGAACAGCTTCCA
Source organism: Cacajao melanocephalus (assembly GCA_963573385.1). NCBI lineage: Eukaryota > Metazoa > Chordata > Mammalia > Primates > Pitheciidae > Cacajao > Cacajao melanocephalus. The sequence goes on from CAUYLG010022762.1 coordinate 59,384, forward strand.
CTCCCACCTGAAATAATTCTTCACTTTCTTCTTTACCTCAACCTGGGCAGGAGCTTTGTCTGGTTATGTGAGCAGGGAAACATCTCATTACTCGCCAGCCCTCTACCCAGCACAGCTGTCCCCCTTAACTCAAAAGTCCCCTCCAGTCCCCCTACCAGCTCCAAATCCCCTCTTTTCACACTCCCGCAGCCTGCAGGTAGAAGGGTGATGAGCAGCCTTTTCCAGAAGCACCATCTCCCAGGGGCGGCATGTGAAGGATTCCACATGCTGAGAAGCCAATGAAGGATCCTCATCCTGGCAGAGCTGCTGGACCTGGCGCTGCTGGAACACTCCCTACCCCCCTCACCCCTGCTCCCAGGAGTCTACCTGGGATGCCTCAGAACTCCCCGCCCAGGGACCAGCCCGAGTAGGATGGGGAGCTGCCCTCTCCCCTTCCACCAGCCAGCTCCAGGCCCTGACCAGGTTCTGCCCAGACTCCCAACTTCCTTCCATGATTAAGCATCAATTAAATATTGACTGAGCATCTGTTAAGCAGAAAACAATCTACGACTTTCTCCACAGCAGAAAGCATCTCTTTTCTGCAGAAGTGAAGCAAGTGGGGACAGTCTCTTTGCTGGTCCTTGCACACACCAAGCATGCTCCTGCCTGGGCTTCGGCACTGGCTGCTCCTTCCTCCAGAAACAGCCTTCTTCCAGAGTCTGCCATATCTGCATTGCTCACCCAAACATCACCTCTTCCAGGCCATCCCAGACAGGCCTGTCTTAAGTAACCGCCCTGCTCCTATCCCCTGACCTGCTTCAATTTTATTCATCACTCCCTTCCTTCTTGACATTTGCTTACCTGTCTGTGGGTCAGCCTTCTCCCGTTTGGAATGCAAACTCCACAAGAAAGAGACTCCTAGGTCTTATTCATGGCTGACTCCTTAAGACTTAGAACAGGGATGGGCACATGGGTTCCCAGTAAAGATCTCTTCAATGAATGAGACCCAGCTGGAACCAGCTCTGTGACCCCCTGGAGAGCCCCTCCATCCACCTCCCAGGGGTTTGTCCTCCCACTCATAATGTAAAAGGATTGGTGCTTTCTAACCAGGATCTGAATCAGGGTCCCCAAGGGTGATCAAAAGGAGAATGGGGGCAGGGGGGTCCATGAACTATTTTTTAAATTAAAGTAAAATTCTCATAACATAAAATGAATAATTCAGTGGCGTTTAGTTCATATACAGTGTAGTGCAACTACCACCTCCATCTAGTTTCAAAACACTGTCATTACCCCCCAGAAAAGACCCTGCAGTCAGCAAGCAGGTGCTCCCCATTCCCACGCATGCCCAAGCCCTTGGAAACCACCAATCTGAGTCCTGTCTCTAAGGATTTACCTATTATGAATATTTCACATAAATGGAAAAATGCAATACATGGCCTTTTATGTCTGGCTTCTTTCCTTTTGCATTAGGTTTCTGAAGTTCGTCCACATTGTAGCATGCATCAGCATTTCATTCCTTTTTATGGCTGAACAACATTCCATGGTCTGGATAGACCACTATTTGTGTATCCATTCATCCATGAATGCTGTGAGCTATTTTTACAAACTTTTCCCAAATCTGTGATAAGACCATAAAATTTATTTTGGCTAAACAAATTGAAAAATTTGTTCTGACTATGCCCTATGTGTTCATCTAAAACCTGACTACATTTTTTTTGGCTAAGATGTGTTTGGTAGACCAGAGCTTATAAAATAGGGATCATAGAAGCAGAGAAGGGCTTGCAGGTCTCAGGACCTGATTCTATGACTCTGCATAAAATAATGTGGCCAACCCCACCAGCACAGCTTCCTCTGTGGGTGGCTCAGAGTGGCCCACCATTCTCAGCCTTGTAAGCACTTTGTCTGTTTCATTCCTCACCCTCAGGCATTCTGAGATGGGGACGGTCATGACCATTCTGTAGATGCGGCAGCTGCTCAAGATCACATGGTGAAAAGTGGTGGATTTCGCAACTGAGCCCAGCCTGGGATTCAGAGAACGAACCTGTAACCACCCGGGACTCAGCTGGTGTCTTGGTCACACCTTGTCAAGCAGCCCTGCTGACCAGGGACCAGGTGAGTGGAGCAGACAAAAGCCCCGAGGAAGGGCAGTAGAGCTCAGTGGTTGGTGAAGGTGGCGTATGCACTGATTCAGGTGAAAACAACTTGCTTCACAGGGTTGCTGGGACACTTACATGAGATCAAGTGAAAATGCAAAGCTCAGTGTCCATGACATCACCATAACTACCGTATACTGACTGCAGAAGGAAGGGAGCTCAGGCTCATGAAGGATGTAAAGCAGATAGGATAGAACCTAACTTTCTGAAAGTCTAGCTGGGCATGGTCACTCACACCTGTAATCCCAGCACTTTGGGAGGCTGAGGCAGGAAGATCACTTGAGCCTGGGAGTTCGAGACCAGCCTGGGCAATGTGGTGAGGTCTTGTCTCTACAAAAAATTTAAAAATAGCCAGGTGTGGTGGCGTGTGCCTGTAGTTCCAGCTACTTGGGAGGCTGAGGTGGGAGGATTCCTTGAGGTGAGGAGGTTGAGGCTGCAGTTCATTGTGATTGTGCCACTGCACTCCAGCCTGGATGAAAAAGCAAGACCCTGTCTCAGAAAAAAAAATCATAAAAGTGTGTATTCTAAAGAGAGAGAGAGAGAGCCACACAGCAGTCACTTTAGCATATGGGCTTTAGTTTCATTGACTATAAAATATCCCTACTATGTTTCACATATACCCTCATTAAAGTAACTGCTGATTTCAATAACTCGTTTGCATGCCTGTCTCCTTATTCTACTATGAGCTCCTAAAAGGCAGAATCCCATCTGTTCATCCGTGAATCCCTGTGCCTAGCATGTGCCCAGCCTAGACCCATGGGAGTTCAGAAAATGAGAAATACACAACTGAGAACTCTGAGGACCTTTCCAGTTCAGAACTTTGTTGAACTAAAGTCTGAAATTTCAGTTCAACAAACAATCCATGGTGCACTGGCCTGGGCACTGCAGGACACAAAGAGAGAAACCAATAAGCCTTCAACAGTATTCTAAGAACAGGTGTTTGTGATTAATCAATTTTTAGGAAGTCATGCTACAGATACCCTTGTCCAGCTGCCCAAAGATGTAGGCTCAAGAAGTCTCACTGAAGCCTTGTATTATGATAGCATTAAAAGATTAGAGGCTGGGTGTGGTGGCTCACACCTGTAATTTCAGCACTTCAGGAGGCCGAGGCAGGTGGATCATGAGGTCAGGAGATTGAGACCATCCTGACCAACATGACGAAACCCAGTCTCTACTAAAAATACAAAAATTAGCTGGGTGTGGTGGTGCATGCCTGTAATCCCAGCTACTTGGGAGGCTGAGGCACAAGAATCGCTTGAACCCGGGAGGCAGAGGTTGCAATGAGCCAAGATCATGCCACTGCACTCCAGCCTAGTGACAGAGCAAGACACTATATCAAAAAAAAAAAAAAAAAAAAAAAAGAATGGAAACAGGCCTGGCAAGATGGCGCACACCTGTAATCTCAGCATTTTAGGAGCCCAAAGAGGGAGGATCACTTGAGCTCAGGAGTTTGAGACCAGTCTGGGCAACACAGCAAGACCTCATCTTTACAACAAACACAAAAATCAGCTGGGCATGGTGGTATGTGCCTGTAGTCCCAACTACTCAGGAGGGTGAGATGAAAGGATTGCTTATGCCTGGGAGGTAGAGGCTGCAGTGAACCGAAATCACATCACTGCACTCCAGCCTTGGTGAGTCTTTCTAAAAAAAAAGATTGGAAACAACCATGCCCATCAATAGAGCCCTGGCTACATAAATGCTGGTATAGTCATCAAATGGAATGCTATGCAAACATTAAAAAGAATGAAGCAGGCTTCAATATGCAAAACATGATACAGTCTCTGAGACAAACAATTGAGTGCAAAAAGAAATTTACAGAAATCTGTGTGCTATCCTATTTGTATAGTGTTTGTCCAGGGAATACATACTTACATATATACTTAACAAATTCCCTAGCCGTGGTGGTCACACCTGTAATCCCAGCACTTTGGGAGGCTGAGGTGGGTGGATCACGAGGTCAGGAGTTCAAGACCAGCCTGACTAATATGGTGAAACCCCATCTCTACTAAAAACACAAAAATTAGCCGGGCATAATGGCGCAAGCCTGTAGTCCCAGCTACTCAGGAGGCTGAGGCAGGAGAATTGCTTGAGCCCGGGAGGCGGAGGTTGCAGTGAGCCGAGATCGCGCCACTGCACTCCAGCCTTGGCAACAGAGTGAGACTCCCTCTCAAAAAAAAAAAAAACTGCAAAGACAAGTTCTAGAACAGTGCTGTCCAATAAAATCATAATGTAAGCCACAAATATAAGCCATGTATATAATTATGTCATTTTAAATTTTCCAGTATTCTCATTAAAGAATAAAACAAAATAGGAAAATTAATATTAATATATTTTACTTAACTCAATATATCTAAAATATTATTGTTTGAATGTTTAATCAATATTTTAAAATTATTAATATTGTATCTATATTTTTGTACCAAGTATTTGAAATCTGTATGTATTTTACGCTTATGACACATCTCAATTCAAACTCGCCACATTTCACACGCTCTGTAGTCACATTCACCATATTAGACAGTACAGTTCTGGAAGGACTCCAGAGGATGGTAACAGCAGTGGCCCATCCCAGGCAGAGATTTTGGGTCATTGAAAATCAGGAAAGGGGCTGGGCACAGTGGCTCACGCCTGCAATCCCAGCATTCTGGGAGGCTAAGGAGGGCGGATCACCTGAGGTCAGGAGTTCGAGACCAGCCTGGCCAACATGGAGAAACCCCATCTCTACTAAAAATACAAAAATTAGCTGGATGTGGTGGCACACGCCTATCATCCCAACTACTCGGGAGGCTCAGGGAGGAGAATCACTTAAACCCAGGAGGCAAAGGTTGCAGTGAGCCGAGCACTCCAGCCTGGGAGACAGAGCAAGACTCCATCTTAAGAAAGAAAGAGAGAGAGAGAAAGGGAGAGAGAGAGAAAATCAGGAAAGGAAAAAGTAGCTTTCACTATATGCTCTTTTGTTCTGTTTGATCTTTTGTTTTTTCCCATATGCATGCATTATCTTTTTTTTTTTCTTTTCTTTCCACATTTCTCTTGACTTTGTAGCTTGGCACCTATTTTTTTTAAACTCACCATTTTAAAGGAAAGGAAAAGCACAGAAAAGCCAGAAAGAGAAACCGAAAAGCAGGGTTGGTGGTAGGAGATTCCAGATAAGCAGGTGTAATGTCATGGAGGCCAAGAGTGGGGAGCTTTTCAGAAAACGAGGAGGAGGTGGAGGAGGTACCCTGAAGTGACTTCAGATTGGGCATTTGGGACATTGCTCATCATTCATTGGTGACATTGGATCGCTACTTCAGGAGAGAGGATGGGTGGAACAAGACTTCAGCCAGTTAGGTGGGGGAGGCCATGGAAAGGAGAACCACAGACTCTCACATGGGAGCCAAACAACCCGTGACCGATGCAGAGGTGGCCCAGGTGGTAAGGACTGCGGGGCGGCTCCTGGAAGCCCTAGGCAGGGAGCATGGGATAAAGGCAGGTGGAGAACAGGTGGCTAAGCGAACAAACGTAACCTGGAACCAGCACGATGCTGAGGAGAGGAGCCGAGTCCCCCTGGAACTGAGTGGTGAAGAGGAGGGAAACCCAGGGGGCCTGGAGAGAACAGCAATAACCCGCTCAGCTAACAACTGACCTCTTACCTTCTTGGGCCCCGGACCCCTTTGAGAATTTGATGGCAGCAGAGGACCCTCTCTGAGGAAAATGCAGCCCTGCACACACAATTTTATACACAACTTCAGGGTGAGTCAGAGCCCCTGAGGGCCACCTCAGGTTACACCTACCACACAGCTCACTGTGGCCTATAGGACATGGCCCAAATTCCTCACCAGCCCTTCACACCCGCTCTGGCCTCATCCTTGGCTCACTCACTCCTATTTCCGAAGAGCCAATTATCTCCTTCCCTTTGTTCTGGGTGTTTTTGACTCTAAGCAGACTCTTCCTCTCAGGAATTCTTCCTCCTCCTCTTCACAATTCAGAAGCTGCCTCCCTCCTCCAGGCGCTGTTAATTATGTCTTCCACTTAGTAGAGATGGAGTCTTGCTCTGTCACCCAGGCTGGAGTGCAGTAGCACAATCTTGGCTCACTGCAACCTCTGCCTCCCAGGTTCAAGCAATTCTCCTGCCTCAGCCTCACCAATAGCTGGGATTATAGGTGCCCACCACTACACCCAGCTGATTTTTTGTATTTTTAGTAGAGATGGGGTTTCACTATGTTGGCCAGGCTGGTCTCAAACTCCTGACCTCATGATTTGCCCACCTCGACCTCCCAAAGTGCTGGGAGCACCACGCCCAGCCATTTTTTTCTATTTAAAATTATTTTTTGGACGGGGCACAGTGCCGGTAATCCCAGCATTTGGGAGGCCGAGGCAAGTGGATCACTTGAGGCCAGGAGTTCAAGACTAGCCTGGCCAATACAGTGAAACCCCGTCTCTACTAAAAATACAAAAATTAGCCAGGCGTGGTGGCAGGCACTTGTGGGCTGAGGCAGAACCACTTGAACCCAGGAGGTGGAGACTGCAGTGAGCTGAGATTATGCCACTACACTTCAGCTGGGGTGACAGAGCAAGACTTCATCTCAAAAATAAATAAATGAAATTTTTTTTTGTATTTTAAACTTTTTTTGCTAAAAACAGACACAAACATACACCTTAGCCTAGGCCTACGCAGGGTCAGGATCATCAACGTCACTGTCTCCCATCTTCCACCGTCACGTCTCATCCCACTGCAAGGTCTCTAGGGGCAGTAACACACATGGGGCTGTCATCTTCTAGAGTAACAATGTCTTATTCTGGAATACTTTCTAAAGGATCTGCCTGAAATACATGGTGGTTTTGCTTGGTTTGTTTCTCTTTCCTTTTTTTTTTTTTTTGGACACAGGTTGTCACTCTGTCACCCAGGCTAAAGTGCAGTGGAACAATCCTGGACTCAAGTGATCCTCCCACCTCAGCCTCCCAAGTAGCTGAAACTCCAGGCATGTACCACCATGCTCAGCTAATCTTTTTATTTTTTTGTGGAGATAGGTTCTCACTATGTTGTCCAGGCTCTTGAACTCCTCCTGGGCTCAAGCAATCCTCCCGCGTCGGCCTCTCAAAGTGCTGGGATTACAGGTGTGAGCCACTGCACCCGGCCCTGTTTCTTTTTTCATCACAGATTTTCTCATAAGCGGCTAATGCACCATAAACATTCCTCTCTATTAAGGAAAACCTTTCATTGCCAGGGGGCCATGTTTCCAAGCTTTTTAAGGAGCTCGTTGAGGTCTATAAAACCTTCTGCTAAACTCTTCACTGTAAAGAGTTTTCTTGGAAGTTCTTTTTCTTGCAAGTTCTTTTTCTTCTCCTGCAGTTTCCTTCTCTCTTGCCTGTTCTTCCGCTATGTGTTCCTGTTCTAGTTCCAACAACACTTCATCAATCAGTTCCTTAGGAATCACCTCTGGGACCTCCCCAGTGGCATCCTCATCCACACCGAGGTGAAAGTTGTTTGCCATCTCCAACCACAGCCACGTTGATTTTTGCAACCTTCTTATCCTTGGCAAATCCTTTTAAGTCATGAACAAACCTATTCAGTTTCTTTTTCCAGGTGCCATGCAGACTGGCCTTGATGACATTGCCCCAATCCCAAGCAAGGTCTTTGATGCAGTCATAAATGTTGGAATCAGTGTCTTCTTGGTGTATCTCTCAGTTGCAGTAATAGCCAGGGAAAGGTCTTCCTTGCGTAGTTGATATAGTTTGGCTGTGTCTCCACCCAAATTTCATCTTGAATTGTAGCTCCTGTAATTCCCACGTGTCATGGGAGGAACTTGGTGGGAGATAATTGAATCATGGGGGCAGTTTCCCCGATGCCCATGGTAGTGAATAAATCTCACAAGATCTGATGGGGCGGGACACAATGGCTCATGCCTGTAATCTCAGCACTTTGAGGCCAAAGTAGGCAGATCATTTGAGGTCAGGAGTTCAAGACCAACATGGAGAAACCCAGTCTCTAATAAAAATACAAAAATTAGCCAGGCGTGGTGGTGGGCACCTGTAATCTCAGCTACTCAGGAGGCTGAACCAGGAAAATTGCTTGAACGCAGGAGGTGGAGGTTGCAGTGAGCCAAGATCACACCACTGCACTCCAGCCTGGGCGACAGAGCAAGACTCAGTCTGAAAAAAAAAAAAAGATCTGATGATTTTATAAGGGGAAACCCCTTTTGCTTGGTTCTCATTCTCTCTTGTCTCCTGTCATGTAAAATGTGACTTTCATCTTCCACCATGAGTGTGAGGCCTCCCCAGTCACGTGGAACTGTGAGTCCATTAAACCTCTTTTTCTTTATAAATTACCCAGTCTCAGGTATGTCTTTATCAGTAGTGTGAAAACGGACTAATATAGCAGTAGACATTAAAAGCTACTACAGCTCCTTGATTCATTGGTTGGATCAAAGAGTGGTATTAGGAGGCAGAAACACCACTTTGATATTGGGATAAAGATCACCAATAAAAGGCAGATGTGTGGGAGCATTATCAACAATAAGCAAAATCTTGGAAGGTATGTTCTTCTCCAAACAATGCTTCTCCACTATGCTCGCACAGCAATTCAGGAGTGCACCTTGGAAGCAGAACTGGGTTAAACATGACTTCTTATCGCTCCTGGCAGTGTGTGCTTTTTTTGTTCGTTTGTTTTGGTTTGGGTTTTTTTGGTTTTTTTTTTTTTTTAGGGATAGGGTGAGGGTGAAGGTTAGGGTTGAAGTTAGGGTTAGGGTGTGGGTGAGGGTGAGGATGAGGGTTAGGTTTAGAATCATTTGTTTGTTTTTTAAAAGATAGGATCTCGGGCTGGCCATGGTGGCTCACACCTGTAATCCCAGCACTTTGGGAGACCAAGGCAGGCAGATCACCTGAGGTTAGAAGTTCGAGACCAGCCTGGCCAGCATGGTAAAACCCCATCTCTACCAAAAAAAAAAAAAAAAACAGCCAGGTGTGGTGACAGGCACCTGTAATCCCAGCTACCTGGGAAGCTGAGGCAGGAGAATCGCTTGAACCCTGGAGGCGAGGGTTGCAGTGAGCCGAGATCATGCCATTGCACTCCAACCTGGGCAACAGAGCAAGACTCTGTCTCAAAAAAAAAAAAAAAAAGACAGGATCTCACTCTGTCACCCAGGCTGGAATTCAGTGGCCTGATCATTGCTCACTGCAGCCTTGAACTCCTAGGCTCAAGAGCTCCTCCTGCCTTGGCCTTTCAAAGTACTGGGATTACATACAGGTGTGGGCCACCATGCCAGGCCTCAGCATGCATTTATTGATAAGCTGGAAGGCCCTGGAGTTCTCACTGGTTCAGATCACAAAGGGTTCAGTTTGTAACCTGCAACATTGCTTTTAAACCAGATTGTTACTCTGTCCTTAAAAGCCTTGAAACCTGGCATTAACTTGGCCTCTTTATAAATGAAAGTACTTTCAGGCATCCATTTTCAGAATAGAAGGTTTCATCCATATTAAAGATTTGCTCCTGCAAGTAATTTTCCTCACAATCAGCTTATCTAGAGTTTCCAAAAATTCTTCGGCTGCCTTCACATCAGCACTTACAGACTCACCACTCACTTTCACATTATATAATGAATAACGATTCCTGAATAGTTTAAGCCACCCTGAGCTAGCAGTAAATTCAACACTGTAGTTGGATCCAGTCTTTCCTTTCAACATCACAAAACTTTTCACTTTGTCAGTGATTGTCATGGGGCTGAGAGGGATATGCTTCTGTGTCTGGTCTTCAATCCAGGTCATTAGAAATTTATCCAGATCAGATTTAGACCCTTCTCTCATTTTTGTGCTTTTCACTGCCTTCAATGAAGCAGATCCTTTAACAGTTTTCGTCATTTTGTTCTTGTTCTTCAAAATCACAGCTATGGTGAAATGGACCTGTCTGCCTGGCGAGCAATAGCCATCGCTAATTTGCCACCTTCATAGTCCTTAATCACTTTTTGTTTTTAAGACGGAATCTTGCACTGTTGCCTGAGCTGGGGTGCAGTGGTGCAATCTCAGCTCACTGCAACCTCCACCTTCCAGGTTCAAGTGATTCTCCTGCCTCAGCCTCCAGAGTACCTGGGATTACAGGTGCCCGCCATCACGCCCAGCTAATTTTTTGTACTTTTAGTAGAGATGGGGTTTCACTATGTTGGCCAGGCTGGTCTCAAACACCTGACCTTGTGATCTGCCTGCCTTGGCCTCCTAACAGGCTGGGATTACAGGCATGAGCTACCGAACCCGGCCATTCACTTTTAATTTTGCTTCTAGGTCAATCACTCAATGTGGCCTTTTCCTGACAACATTAGCTATGAATTTTGTATGTTTAGGGGCCATCAATCAAAACAATACAAGATCAAATCAAACACGGAGAAAATGGTGCAATCAGGAGATGCAGTAAACGCAAGCTGTATGTAGGAGTATACTCTAAAATAACAAGAAGGCTGAGGCAGGAGGATCACTTGAGCCCAGGAGTTCGAGGCTGCAGTGAGCTATGATTGCACCAGTGTGCTCCAGCCTGGGGGACAAAGCAAAAAGCTGTATCTAAAAATAAAAATCAGGCCAGAGCCGGTGGCTCACACCCGTAATCCCAGTGCTTTGGGAGACCAAGGCAGGCAGATCACTTGTGCTCAGGAGTTTGAGACCAGCCTGGGAAAATAGTGAGCCACCGTCTCTATAAAACACCAGAAAAAAAAATCTGCCAGGCGCAGGGGCTCACACCTATAATCCCTGCACTTTGGGAGGCTGAGGCGGGTGGATCACAAGGTCAGGAGTTCAAGACCAGCCTGGCTGACATGGTGAAACTCCGTCTTTACTAAAAATACAAAAATTAGCCAGGCATGGTGGCAAGCACCTGTAATCCCAGATACTTGGGAGGCTGAGGCAAGAGAATCAGTTGAACCCTGGAGGCAGAGGTTGTTGTGAGCCGAGACTGCGCCATTGCATTCCAGCCTGGGCGACAGAGCGAGACTCCATCTCAAAAAAAAAAAAAAAAAAAAGTTAACTGAGCATGGTGGCTTGTGTACCTATAGTCCCAGCTACTTGGGAGGTTGAGACAGGAAGATCACTTGAACCCAGGATTTTGAGGCTGCAGTGAGCTAAGATTGCACCACTACATTCCAGCATGGGTGACAGAAAAAGACCCTATCTCGAAAAGAGAAAATAAAAGAAGCTAGGAGAGAAGATGTCATGAAAGTAAGACTAGCAGCAATTAGATTTAAAGCCTTTGTGTATAGTGAATACAATAGGTGTTTATTGTATTGTAGAATAAATGAGAAGCCTTTTTTTTTTTTTTGAGATGGAGTCTCACTCTGTCGCCCAGGCTGGAGTGCAGTGGTGCGATCTCGGCTCACCGCAACCTCTGCCTCCGAGTTCAAGCAATTCTCCTGCCTCAGCTTTCTGAATAGCTGGAAATACAGGTGTAAGCCACCACACCTGGCTAATTTTTGTATTTTTAGTAGACCCGGGGTTTCACCATATTGGTCAGGCTGATCTTGAACTCCTGACCTCAGGCGATCTGCCCACCTCAGCCTCCCAAAGTGCTGGGATTACAGGCGTAAACCACCACACCCAGCCAATAAGAAGCCTTTTGAGCTTCAGCACTCACACTTTTAAGTCTAGAGTTCAGTCTGTAGACATCATTGTATTCCTGGGGCTAGCCTGGAATCTGGCACAGAGTAAGAGTTCAAATATCTGTTAAATGAATGACGGAATGCATGAATAAATGCATAAGTGAATACATGACTGAATGAATGATGGATTATATGAAATAACAAAAATTTTTTTTTTGAGATGGAGCCTGGCTCTGTCGCCCAGGCTGGAGTGCAGTGGCACAATCTCACCTCACTGCAGCCTCCGCCTCCTGGGTTCAAGCAGTTCTCCTGCCTCAGCCTCCCAGGTAGCTGGGACTACAGGCGCACATTGCCACGATAGCTAATTTTTATATTTTTAGTAGAGATGGGGTTTCACCATGTTGGCCAGGATGATCTTGATCTGCTGACCTCATAAACCGCCTGCCTCAGCCTCCCAAAGTGCTGGGATTAGAGACGTCAGCCACCATGCCCAGCCGAAATAACAAATTATTTAAGAAGTCATTGAGTGAATGAATTAATTGATGGGACAGATGGATGGATTCTTTAAATCTCTGTAAAAAGGTGAGTAGGGAAGAGAATAACTGAATAGCAGCACTGTTTACTGAGCATTTTATTATTAAACCTGTGCTAAGAATTTCACAAGCAGTGTTTCCACTTGATCCTCACAGCAACCTCTCTGGGGTTGTTACCATCATTTTCTTTCTTTCTTTTTCTTTCTTTTTTTTTTTTTTAAATGGAATCTCGCTCCATCGCCCAGGCTGGAGTACAGTGGCATGATCTTGGCTCACTGCAACCACCGCCTCCTGGATTCAAGCAATTCTGCCTCAGCCTCCTGAGTTGCTGGAATTACAGACACCCACCACCATGCCTGGCTAATTTATTTTGTATTTTTAGTAGAGACGGGGTTTCACTGTGTTGGCCAGGCTAGTCTCAAACTCCTGACCTCGTGATCCGCCTGCCTCAGTCTCCCAAGTACCTGGGATTACAGGCGCCCACCACCATGCCCAGCTAATTTTTGTTGTGGTTGTTTTGTATTTTTAGTAGAGATGGGGTTTCACCATGTTGGTCAGTCTGGTCTGGAACTCCTGGCCTCAGGTGATCCACCCACCTCGGCCTCCTAGAGTGCTGGGATTACAGGCATGAGCCACTGCACCTGGCCTACAATCACTTTGAGACTGCTGCCACATCACCAAAAGATAGGAATGTTTCAGCTCAATTATAATGTTATGGGGTCACTGTTGTGTAAATGAGTTGTCATTGATAGAAACAATATTACGTGGCACATAACTGTATTTAGGAGTAGATTCTGAGGTCATAGGGGATGTATATGTTCATCTACTAAAATATCTTTTAATAGATATTACCAGACAACTTTCCAACGTGGGTGTACCAATTCACCCTCCCGTCTGAGGCACCAGAAGTTTTTGTTTTGTTCTATTTTATTTTGTTTTGTTTTTGAGACAGAGTCTCGCTCTGTTGCTGAGGCTGGAGTGCAATGGCACACGATCTCGGCTCACTGTAACCTCTGCCTCCCAGGTTCAGGTGATTCTCCTGTCTCAGCCTCCCAAGTAGCTGGGATTACCGGTGCCTGCCACCACGCCTGGCTAATTTTTTGTATTTTCAGTAGAGATAGGGTTTCACTATGTTGGCCAGGCTGGTCTCGAACTCCTGACTTCGTGATCCGCCCGCCTTGGCCTCTCAAAGTGCCCGGCTGGCACCAGAAGTTTTTAACATTCTGCAGGTGATTCAAATATTCCGCCAAGGCTAAGAACCATTGCCTGACAGTGTTGATGATAACTTCATGGAGGGCTCTGATGGAGAACTATGAGAACCTGTAATGACAAGGCTTGATCCATGAAGGAAGGAAGAAAGGGAAGAAGGAAGGGAGTCCCGAAGGAAGGGAGGGAGGGAGGGAGGGAGGGAGGGAATCCCAGAAGGAAGGAGGGAGGGAGGGAGGGAGGGAAGGAAGGAAGGAAGGAAGGAAGGAAGGAAGGAAGGAAGGAAGGAAGGAAGGCGTTCTAGAAGAGGTGCTTGGTTGACCTCTGAGGGTTCACTCCGAGAGGCCAGACTGTAAGGAAGGGTAATACAGCTGCAGCACAGGGGGAGTGATTGGAGACTGTGGGGTGGAGAGGCAGGAAGGGGCTAGAAAATACCAAGTCTTCAAGGCCATGTCAAGGATTATCTTTTAAACCTTTTATTTTGAAATAAGGCCAGGTGCAGTGGCTCATGCCTATAATCCCAGCACTTTGGGAAGCTGAGGCAGGTGGATCACTTGAGGTCAGTTAGAGACCAGCCTGGTCAATATGGTGAAACCTCATCTCTACAAAAAATACAAAAAAAAAAAACATCCAGGCACGGTGGCTCACACCTGTAATCTCAGCACTTTGGGAGGCTGAGGCAGGTGGATCACCTGAGGTCTGGAGTTTGAGACCAGCCTGGCCAACATGGTGAAACCGTCTCTACAAAAAATGCAAAAACATTGGCTGGGCATGGTGGCACACACCTGTAATCCCAGCTGCTCAGGAGGCTGAGGCAGGAGAATCACTGGAACCTGGGAGACTGAGATCACACCACTGTACTCTAGCCTGGAAAACAGAGCAAGACTCCATCTCTAAAAGTAAATAAATAAAATAATAAAATCATTTTGAAAAAATTTAAACCTATAGAAAAGTTGCAAAAACAGAGAATGCCCGTGTATCCTTACACAACTTCCCCTCGTGTTAAAATTCACATAAGTATCATAAAATGATCAGAACTAGGAAAATAACAGTACAACGTTACTAACCAAACTACCATGCTTAGTCACATTTCACCGGTTTTCCCCCAGTGTCTTTTTCCTGGTCCAGGATCCAGTTCAGAGTCCACATTGTGTTTAGTCGCTGCCTCCCTCGTCTCTTCCAATCTATGTCAGTTCCTCAGGTTTGCCTCGTGGCCTTGACATATTTTAAGAGTACTGGGCAGTTACGATGTAGATTGTCTTGGGCTTTTTGTATGTCCAACATTTTCTCAGGATTAGATCAAGGTTGTAAATTTCTGGCAAGAATTGCACAGAAGTTATCTTAGTACTGGCATTGTTAACCTCAATCACTTCGTTTCATTGGCATCAGGTTTTCCCATTGCAAAGTGACTATTTTGACATTTTTACTAACAAAAAAGGAATGGCATTGAAGGATTTGAAGCAAGGGAAGTAACTTTAGATTTATGTTTCAAAAGCGCCGCCCTGGTTGCAACGTGAAGAACAGATTAGAAGGGGCTAGAATGTATGTGGGGAAGATTGGCTGGGAGTATACTGCAGTGTAACATGTGATGGTGGAAATGGAGAGAAGTAGGCAGATTCTAGAGATGTTTAGAAATATCTTGGCCAGGTGTGGTGGCTCATGCCTATAATCCCAGCAGTTTGGGAGGCGGAGGCAGGAAGACTGCTTGGGCGCAAGAGTTCAAGACCAGCCTGGGCAACATATTGAGACTCCTGTCTCTACAAAAAAAGTTTTTAAAGTAGCTAAGCATGGCCAAGCACAGTGGCTCACCCTTGTAATCCCAGCACTTTGGGAGGGCGAGGCAGATGGATCACCTGAGGTCAGGAGTTCAAGACCAGCTCTTGCTGCCCAGGCTGGAGTACAATGGTGTGATCTCAGCTCACTGCAGCCTCTGCCTACTGGATTCGAGCGATTCTCCTGCCTCAGCCTCCCAAAGTGGGATTACAGGCGTAACCACCATTTTTTGAACTGAAGGACTGGCAAGAGCCAACTACATAAAGCCATAGGGAGGAGTCTGGTCGGGCTCCAGCATGTCTGGCCAGTTGGTATAAATACTCCATCCTAGCCAATTCCAAGCTACCAGCATGACATGGCAATTTTAAGAAAGCTAACATTTGCTTATTTATTTACTTAATTTTTGAATTAAGGTCTCACTCTCACTTTGTCACCCAGGCGCACAATTAAGGCTCACTGCAGCCTCGACCTCCCAGGCTCGAGTGATCCTTCCACCTCAGCCTCCTGAGTACCTGGTACTAAAGGCGCATGCCACCACACCTGGCTAATTTTTTTTGTGAAGATGGGGTTTCACCATGTTGCTCCAGCTGGTCTCAAACTCCTGGACTCAAGCCATACTTCCACCTCGGCCTCCCAAAGTGTTGGAACTACAGACATGGGCCACCATGCTTGGCCAGATGCTAACATTTTAAATGGTTTTGGACCTCAGAGTGCAGGGGCCAAATGGCTGTAACAAGATCCCACTCTCATGGGGTTTTTCCAGGATATAGGCCTGTTTCTTCTCCCCATCCTCTCCACTCAGTCACTGTGACTTTTTTTTTTTTTTTTGAGACAGGTTCTTAGCCTGTGGCCCAGACTGTAGAGCAGTAATGCGATCTCCAGGGTTCAAGTGATCCTCCCACCTCAGCCCCCTACCTCCCAGTAAGTAGCTGGGACTATAGGCATGCACCTAAGAAATGAGACTTTTTTTTTTTTTTTTTTTTTTTGAGATGGAGTTTTGCTCTTATTGCCCAGGCTGGAGTGCAATGGCATGGTCTTGGTTCACTGCAACCTCTGTCTCCTGGGTACAAGCCTCCCGAGTAGCTGGGATTGCAGGCGCCCACCACCACGCCCGGCTGATTTTTGTATTTTTCAGTAGAGACAGGGTTTTGCCATGTTGGCCAGGCTGGTCTCAAACTCCTG
>CAUYLG010022763.1:0-50093 GCA_963573385.1 Cacajao melanocephalus
TTCCTTCCTGTCTCCATTGTTAAGTACAATTATTGGCATAGAAGAGGTTTTTAATACCCATTTTTAGACTGCATTCTAGCCTGGGCAATAGAACAAGAATCTCGTTCTCTCTCCCTCTTTCTCTTCCTCTTTCATTCTCTCTTACATTCTTTTTTTCTTTCTTTCACTCTTTCTTTCCTCTCTTTTTCTAAAAAAAAATAAAATAAAATAAAAAATAAATAAAAATAAAAAATAAAAAATAAAAATAGGAAAAGAATCTGAACAGACCCTTCTCAAAAGAAGACACACAAATGGCCAACAGGGCCATGAAAAAAATGCTCAACATCACTAATTATCAGGGAAATAAAAATTAAAACCATAATGAGATATCATGTCGCCCTTGTTAGAATGACTTTTATCAAAAAGAGAAAAGATGACAAGTATTGGTGAGGATGCTGAGAAAAGGGAACCCATGTATGCTGTTGGTAGAAATGTAAACTGGTATAGCCATTATGAAAAATGGTGTGTAGTTTGCTCAAAAAACTCAAAATAGAATTCTATAAAATTCAGTATTCTCATTACTGGGAACATATCCAAAGGAATTGAAATCAATGTATCAAAAAGATAGCTGTACTCTCATACTCCCAATAGCCAAGATAAGGAATCAACCTGTGTTCACCAACAGACAAATGAATAAAGATAATGTATGTATACACAATGGAATACAATTCAGTCCATAAAAAGAAATTCTGTCACTTGAAACAACATGGATGAATCTGGAGGACAGTATGCTAAGTGAAATAAGCCAGGCACAGAAAAACAAAGACCGCATGATCTCACTTATATATGGAATCTTTAAAAAGCTCAATTCATAGAAGTAGAGAGTAGAATGATGGCACCAGAGCCTGGGAGTATGGGGATCAAGGAATGAATGGGGAATTGCTGGTCAAAGGGTACAAAGTTTTAGCTAGACAGGAACAGTAAGTTTTCAAATCTACTACACAGAAGAGTGACTACGGTCAATAATGTATACTTCAAAATAACTAGGGGAAGAAATTTCAAATGTATTGCCACAAAAAATATCAAGTAAGGTGACGGTTATGTTAACTAGTTTGATTTAATCATTTCACATTATATACATATATTAAAATACCACAATGTACTCCATGAATGTATACAGTTATGACTTATCAATTAAAAATAATATTGACCTGGCGCGGTGGCTCACACCTGTCATCCCAGCGCTTTGTGAGGCCACAGCATGCAGATCACGAGGTCAAGAGATTGAGATCATCCTGGCCAACATGGTGAAACCCCATCTCTACTAAAAATACAAAAATTAGCTGGGCGTGGTGGTGTGCACCTGTAGTCCCAGCTATTTGGGAGGCTAAGGCAGGAGAATCGCTTGAACCTGTGAGGCAGAGGTTGCAGTGAGCCAAGATCGCACCATTGCACTCCAGCCTGGCAATGGAGAGAGACTCTGTCTCAAAAAAAAAAATTTAATTTTTTAAATGAAAAAAACTTCAGAAAAAAACAAAGCATAATGGAAAACAAAAGTGTTATGGAAAGGGAAGACAGATCAAACAAGAATGGCAAATTGTTGAGGCTGGGTGCTAAAAATAAACGGATTCATTTTATTCTCAAGTTTGTCTGAAAATTTTCATATTAAAGGTTTTTTTTTAAAGATTAAATGTTAAATAAATAAAATAAATTTTTAAATGCTAAAAAAAATTTAACTTTTGTACTTCAGTGGACACCATCAAAAAAGTGAAAAAGATAACCTACAAAATGGAGAAAATATTGGCAAATTACTCCTGTTAAGGAAATTGTATACCAAGCATATAAAGAAATATTACAACTCAATAATAAAAAGGCAACCCAATTTTAAAATGAGCAAAGGATTTGAATAGACAGTCCTCCAGAGATACACAAATGACCAATAAGCATGTGAAGAGATGCTCAACTTCTTAATCACTGAGGAAATGAGAATCAAAACAGCAACAAGATTTACTTCTCACCCACTGGGATGGCTCGAATCAGACAGATAATACCAAGTATTGTCAAGGATGTGGAGGAATTGGAACCCTAATACACTGCTGATAGGAATGTAAAATGGTGTGGCTGCTTTGAGAAATTGTTTGGCAGTTCCCTAAAAGGTTAAACACAGACTTACCATATGATTCAATAATTCCATTCCTAGGCATATATCCAACAAAAGTAAAAGCATATGTCCACACAAAAACCTGTGCACAAGTGTTTATAGAAGCCTTCGAAATAGCCACCAAAAAAGCGGAAACAACCCAAATGTTTGTCAACTGATTCATGGATAAATAAAATGTGGCATACTCATACAATAGGACATTATTTGGCAATAAAAAAATAATGAGGTGTGTAGATACGCTAAGTGAAAGAAATTAATCCCAAAAGACCACATATTGTATGAATTTATTTAAGTGAAATGTACAAAATAGCTGGCAGAGTGGCTGGGGAGGAATGGGGAGTGATGGGTACAAGGTTTCATTTGGGGATGATGAAAATGTTCTAAACTTGATGGTGGAGATGTTTGCATAACTCTGTGAATACACTAAAACCATTTAATTATACACATTTAATTGTATGGTATACAAATTATATCTCAATAGGTTGTTATAAGTAATAAAAAGTAATCTCCTTCTTTTTCTTTAAAAACAGGATCTCACTCTGTCACCCACGCTGGAGTACAGTGGCACAATCATAGCCCATACAGACTGGAATTCCTGGGCTCAAGAGATCCTCCTGCCTCCACCTCCCAAAGCACTGGGATTGCAGGTATGAGTAACAACGTCCAGCCGAAAAGCAATATCTTAATCAAGTCTTAAGAAATACCCAGATCAGAAAATGTTGCAATTGGAAGATTTCCACGTTTAGTGAAAAGATATTCAGTGGATTTTCAAGAGAACTTCCAATTCTTAAATTCAGTTAATTAAAGTAATATTATTTAGTTTAAAGGGATTTAGAGTATATTTGCTCTTAAACTTACTTTATTAGGGAACTTAGTGTCTGTTTTACTGTTGATGTTTTAATAAAGAAAGGTCTTTTTATTTTAAATTCTTGGTATAAGAAAAGGTAGTAACTACCATTATACTGAAATACTTCCAAATCACCAATTTGCACATATAACAGTGTGCTCTAATTGCAATCCTGGATGAGGTATAAAACTCTCCATAGCAGAATCTGTTAACCTAAACAAGCAAAAACAGAACAAAAGTTACTCACTTTGTATGTCATTGATAATAAGTGTAATGCAAATTTAGAAGAAGAATGAAATATTGGTAGATGCTATATTTTTACTTCTAAGCCCTGGAATTAGCACTTGGAGAGGTTCCCAAACATTATTTATGATATCAGTGACTCTGTTCTCAAACTGAAGTGCAATTTGAGTGAAGCATCTGGGGAAATCTTTCAAACACATCCAGATAATCAATTTCAAGTTGTAAGAGACATTGCAATTTGGAATCGATAAGCCTATAGCCTCTTGAACATGGAGCACATCTCACTCATAACGAATCAATGTGTTTTAAAAACTGAAGCTATTCCATTAAACACAAGTCCTCTTCAGGTGATATTTAAGGTCTTCACTAACCATGACTTACAACTCATTTCCAGAGCCAAGAGTCATATTTTCCATCCTAAATTATTCTGTAAGCTTCCCAGTCTCTTCTATTTTTGAGAATTTGCTTTAGAAAAACGATTGTTTCCTATTACTATTGTCTTTTCCGCACACAAATTTGTTCTAGTAAAAATTCAGGTTGCTTAAAAAAAAAAACAAGCTGACTACATTTCATTATTTCGGAAAACTTCAGGGTTAAGAACATCTCCCTACTCACACTTGATTCCCCTAAACATAGAGCCAGGCATGTCCTGTTCCTGCCAGCAGAGGGAGGAGGAGAAGCCCTTTCTAACAATATCATCAGCAATTTATAATGCAAAAGCCTTCCCCCTGCCATCTCCAATTTTCTCACCATACTGTACTGGGCACATTTCTATTATATTTTTTCCAAAGGAAAGTACATGTTTACCATTTTACTCAAAGTATAATTAAAATTGCTTTACCAAATCCATCAGCCACACTTCAGTTTACATCTTGCTTTCAGTAGCATTAGATATAATCCCTTGTCAAAAAAGAAATTTTCCGAGACAGGGTCTCACTCTGTAGCCCAGGCCAGAGTGTGGTGACCCAATCATGGCTCACTGCAGCCTCGACCTCCTAGGCTCAAGCAATCCTCCCACCTCAGCCTCCCAAGTAGCTGGGACTACAGGTACATGCCACCACGGCCCATTAATTTTTTTATGTTTTGTAGAGACGGGGTCTCACTATGTTCCCCAGGCTGGCCTCAAACTCCTGGGCTGAAGTAATCCACCTGCTTTGGCCTCTCAAAGTGCTGAAATTACAAGCATGAGCCACTGCAGCCAGTGGAAACTTTTTCTTGTCTTCCCTGAACCCACCTGATCCTGGTTTTCCCCCTGCCTCTCTGGCTTTGCCTCTGCAGTCTCCTTTGATAGTGACTCCTCTTCTGCCTAATTTCCAAGTGTTTGGCTCCACAGGGTCTGTTTAAAATGAGTCTCTTAACCTCTCCGGATTATCATCATCATTCTTTACCTTTTCCTCTTCTTCCTCCCCTTCCTTCTCCTCTCTTCCCTGTCTCAACCAGGAGCATTTTCACTTCTTATATTCCTTCCACATCCAATCAGCCTCCTTCCTAGTCTTCACTCTTTCATCTCCATTGAGTTTAGAGTGAAGTCCAGCAAAGGGGGTGTTTGTATTGTCATTCCATCTCTCACCTCCCCTTTCAGCCACTCAGCTTCTTCCACAGAGAAACTTGTCATGGACAGAAAGTTTCATTTATTGAAACCTGTGTCTTATGAGATTTCAAGCAAATTTCACTTTGCTTTTAAAATTGTGCCACATCTCTTATAATTCTCTTTGAGAAGCAATGAGGGAGAACCAGCCCTCCTCTCAGGGGACAAGGGTGCAGGCTCAGGAGCCCAAATGCCTGAGTTCTAGTCCAGGCTTTGCACTCATGCTGTAGAACTTGATCTCTCTGTACAATATTTGTCTGATCCATGAAACAGACTGATAATAGTACAAATGAGGTGTCACACAGTAAGTGTTAGGTCTGATCATTATAATAGACCTCTATTATTGAATTAAGTAAATAAAGCCTCACAGGGGCTTGAAAGACATGAAGGACAGAGGCTGCTAGGGAACAAGAATAAAGTATTTCAATTCACCTTTTGTTTAAGTCTGAGGTTTCTTAAACTAGAGCCTCATTAAAACCCTAGGAACATCACTTTCCTCATTTGGAGCTTCTCAGGGAGACAGGCAACCCCTGAGCCCTACTCTGTCTGGATTGTAAACTTTGTAGGGGGTGGGAGCAGCCGGGCCAGCAGAGCAAGATTGCCAAGGAGCCAGGAAACCCCAATGCAGCCCTGCAGGGTGACACAGCCACAGCTCAGCCTCATTCCATGTGAAGTGGAGCCTACTCAGCCAGGAGGAACAAGGTGCTTCCTGCAGCAAAGCAAGCAGCCAGGACCGAAGGCGTTAGGACCCAAAGAACACGACCAGAAAGGAGGCAGTCTTGGAAGAAATTCTAAATATAATGCAGCAACAGAAACTGTTATTTGCATACTCTGACATTCATTGTTTCTTCCTCTCTATTCACATAATCCTGCTTTTTACCTGGGCACATTGCTATGAAGAGTGCATTTCCTGGGATCCTTTGGGGTTGGCTGTGGCTATGCATCTAAACTTTAACCAATAGAGTGTAAGCAGTAGTGAGCTTACACTCACCTCTCTTCTTCCTTCCTGCTGCCTGGAATGTAGATATGATGGCCGGAGCTCCAAGCAGCCATCTTGGGCCAAGAAACCTGTGCCATGAAGAGAGGCAGAGAGACAGGAGCGTGAGTGCCCTATGATTCTGTGCAACTACCATCCACAGAACTGCCTACTTTCAGAATTCTTTCTGCAAGTGAGAAATAAACTGCCGACTTATTTAAGCTACTGTTATTATTTTTTGGTGTTCTGATACCTCACACCAATGTAATCCCAAATGATGCAGAAATTCCACACAAGTTATTATCTAATAAGATTTTTTTTAAGTTTATGAGTGCACAGCATAATCAGGGAAACTAAATACTTCATGTTGGCTCCTTAGAAAGGGCTAGTGAATATCCCAAGTGAAAATAGAGATAAAGATGTACCTTACATAATGATAAAAGAATAATGTCCACAGGAAGATTTTTTTAATCTTAAATTTGTATGCACTTAATATGACAGCTTCAAATTATGTAAAGCAAAAAGCAACTAAATCGGAAAGAAAGAGAGACAAATCCCCAATCAAAGTTGGAGATTTTGGCTGAGCACAGTGACTCACACCTGTAATCCCAACACTTTGGGAGGCCACAGTGGGTAGATCACTTGAGGTCAGGAGTTTGAGACCAGTCTGGCCAACATGGTGAAACCCCATCTCTACTACATATACAAAAATTAGCCAGGTGTGGTGGTGCACGCCTGTAATCCCAGCTACTTGGGAGCCTGAGGCAGGAGAATCACTTGAACCTGGGAGGCAGAGGTTGCAGTGAGCCAAGATTGTGCTACTGCACACCAACCTGTGCAAAAAAAAGAGAAAAAAAAAAGGTTAGAGATTTTAACAACCTCTCCTCTCTTAGAATAACTGTTATAAGCTGAATTGTGCCCCCCTACCAAAATTTATATGTTGAAGTCCTAACCCCTACTCAGTCCCGCAGAGTGCAACTGTATTCTGTATTTGGAGACAGAGCTTTTAAAGAATTAATTCAGCTAAATGAGGTCAATAGGGCAGGCCTAATCCAAGTTTCATGTCCTTTTGGCCTCACCTCTGGGTCACAAGTTCTGTGCAAACTCCAACCAGCTTTATGTAGGTATATCTGTCAGTAGCTCACCTCCTTTATGCCAGGAGCCTTTCACTCCCCACCCAAGGGCTCCTTTGCTAATGCCACAGCATGAGACACTCACTGGACATTCACACATGCAACCTTGAAGTGCAAAGGAGTTGACACTCTCTGAACAACCCTTGACCAATGGAAAACAGAAAACAGAGCCCAATGTGCTTCCCTGGGGATAGTTCTGGGGCACCTTCCATTGTTCTGAGCCAGGGGTGGTGACCAACATAACACAGCATGCGTTGGCACTCCCTCATTCCCTGCTTCACTCCCCAGCCAGGGATCACATTCCCAAATCAGCTGCTCAGACTCAAGCCCAGGCTCAGGCTCTGCTTTTAAGGGGACCCAGGAGCATGGGCCAGGACAGCATGTGATCTGTCAAGGTGTCAAGATACCTTTTTCTGATAAAAAGATACCAGACTCACACTCAGTCTGTATCTGCTCTTAGCCAGTCACACCAACTCTCCTGCTCAAGGTGTCTGCTCAAAGACATAGTTTTGAAGGCTGAGGCTGGAATCTTATCTGCCCCTGGATGTGAGGTGTTGTCCTCATAGACATCCTGAAGTCTGTCCCTTCCTCCATGAGCAAACTGACCTTCAGTTCAAGACTTACCACCCAGAGCAGGGACTAGGGGACATATTATTTTGTCCCTTTGCAGACTGCCTTCAGTGAGCCCTCCTTGTGCCTCCTGCCACTGCCTGCTGCTGGGTGATGCTTAACACAGAGCCTATGAAAATTGCTATTGAGTCATCTGTGATGAGGAAATAGATGTCCTCAACGTCTCACAGTGTTCCCTATGTAAGGTCCAGTGGGGGAAACCTCTCAGGCCACAGAGGCAGGAATGGACACGCTCTTCTGAGAATCCTTTTTCGGTTTACCTTACAATAAATGATTGTGTTTTCCCCTCTGCCCTAGCTGCTAGGGGGCCTGCAGCCACAGCAACTCAAGAGGGTTACTGAAATGTGCTCTGCACCCTCACCCCAC
Organism: Cacajao melanocephalus; assembly: GCA_963573385.1. Classification (NCBI taxonomy): domain Eukaryota; kingdom Metazoa; phylum Chordata; class Mammalia; order Primates; family Pitheciidae; genus Cacajao; species Cacajao melanocephalus. Next base: position 7,924 of record CAUYLG010022763.1, read on the forward strand.
CCCTGGGCTTCATCTTATTCTCCTCATTGTGCTTTCTTTTATCCAATTTTCTCAGCTATTCTGTCTTCTTATACATATCCTTGGAAGCTGCCACAAGTCCTCTTTAAGGATCTATATAAGGCATAAATAATTAAGAAGGGACATGGATGAAGGAGGCAGCCCACTGAGATAGAGTGCAAAAAAATAAAGGCTGAATAGACATTACTCCAAAGATGACATACAAGTATCCAACAAGCATATGACAAGATGCTCAATATCACTAATCAATGGAAAAATGCAAAACAAAACCACAACATTACCCTACACACATAAGCATGTCTAGTATTAAAAACAGAAAACAAAATAACAAGTGTTGGTGAGGATATAGAGAAACTGGAACCCACATGTGCTGCTGGTGGAAATGTAAAATGGTGTCATTGCTATGAAAAACAGTATGGCATTTCTTCAAAACACTAAAAATAGAATTACCATATCATCTAGCAATCCCACATCTAGGTATATACTCAAAATAATTGAAAGTAGGGTCTCAAAGAGATATTTGCAGCCAGGTGCAGTGGCTCATGCCTGTAATCTCAACACTTTAGGAAGCCAAGGCAGGCAGATCACATAAGATCAGAAGTTCAAGACCAGCCTGGCCAAAATGGTAAAATCCCATCTCTACTAAAAATACCAAAAAATTAGCCAGGCATAGTGGTGCATGCCTGTAGTCCTAGCTACTAGGGAGGCTGAGGCAGGAGAATCACTTGACCCTGGGAGGCAGAGGTTGCAGTGAGCCTAGATCATGCCACTCTACTTCAGCCTGGGCAACAGAATGAGACTCCATCTTAAAAAAAAAAAAAAAAAAAAGAGAGAGAGAGGGAGAGATTTGCACACCCACATCAAGGGTGGAGGTAACCCAAGTGTCCATCAACAGATGAATGGATAAACAAAATGTGGTACATACATATGAGGGAATATTATTTAGCCTTAAAAAGGAAAGAAATTATAACACATGTGACAACATGGATGAACATTGAGGACATTCTACTAAGTGAAATAAGCCAGTCACGAAAAGACAAATACCGTAAGACACCACTTATACGAAGTATCTAAAGTTGTCAAATTTATAGACACAAAAACTAGAAGGGTGGTTGCCAGTAGTTGGAAGGATGGAGAAATGCAGAATTGTTGTTTAATGGGTTTCAGATTTACAGGATGAAAGAGTCTGGAGATTGATTGTACAACAATGTGAATGTACTTAACACTCCTGAACTGTATGCTCAGATGGTTAAGATGATAAATTTCTTGATATATTTAATCACAATTTTTTTAAGTAAAGGCAAGAAAGACGAGTTTATTTTTTCACAATTTTTCCCAGCGTACATCCTGATGTGAAGTTGAAAGGAGCCAATGGTTTCATTTGGAATCTGTCTCATCCCCACCCCAGCCTTTCAGGAGAGATAGGGAGTATTTTACATCCAACCAGTGAGAGTAAAAATAATCACCTAGCTTGGAGGTAAATAGTCAGGATTTGAACAAGGAATCCTTTCACTTGGATAATTATTCTTAAGTGTGCTTTTTCCTAAGTAGGATTGCCCCAAAACTGTAACTATTCTTCTTGAATATGTAATCAGAACCACATTTGTGAATTTTTTTTCTTTCAACTTCTCTCTCAACATCTACTCCCTTGTTCTAATCTGCTTATGACAACGTACCTCCCACAAGCAACTAAAGAAGCAAAAATGTCAAGCAAAGTGTTTTATATTAAGGATCCAGATTACTGAACAGACGGTGTCACTAAAGCATGTTAATAGTGTAAGTAGAGTGGAATATAGGTTAGTGAGTCAACGCTTTTCTAGTTCATCAGAAGCCAAGCAATCTTTTCAGATGATTCATGTTTTAATCCCTTTTGTTCAGTCTTGGCTAAGTGATTCTTTGTTTTTCTCCCAACCTAAAGGCCATGCTAATGGAAGGTTTCCATGCCATGGTTTTTGAACTTTTATATGACGTTAAAACAAAGATAAGTTTTATTCAAATGTCTGCTTTTAATGTCACATGATAGAATCTGGAGCTAAATAAAGAAATGAAATCAAGTGTAAATGTATAAAGTGAGTTTTCTGTGAAACTAAAAAGTGAAGAATGGCTTGCTACACTCAGCACATCACCTCACACCCAAGTGTAAGAACTGAGTTAAATTTAAGTGGTGATCACTTAATAACTTGCCCTGTGACCCTGGGAAACCATTTGACTTTCATCTTATTTTTCCCACCCATAAAATTACTATGAATAAGACCTACTTCTGATTTAAGACATACAATGCTGTTCAAAGGAGAAATGAACCAGGAACTCTCAAAAGCCTTAAAGTTGCTGTGCAATAGACTGGCAGGCTGGGAAGAGCCTCATTAACCAGTTCTACAACCATGGCAGTCAAGAGGTCTTCTCCATTTCAGCCCATGGTGGGGAAAGATTCCATTCCATTCATGTAGGACAGTGTTTATACAAATGGTCCACATGCACAGGTGGTCTCCAGTGGTCTATCAAGCAGTGTTTGATAGCTCAGCCATTTCACAGGAAAATGTGATCAAACAATTTTGTTTACATAGATCTTAGAAGTTTGAAATGGAATATTAAATTCTGTTGACTTTCACAGACATCATATTACATCCTTAATAGTCATTAAGGATGTGACTTTTTCTACATTTCTAAAAGTTGTATGGACCAGGCATGGTGGCTCACACCTGTAATCCCAGCACTTTGGGAGGCCAGGGCGGGTAGATCACTCGAGGTCAGGTGTCTGAGACTAGCCCAGCCAAAATGATGAAACCCATTCTCTACTAAAAACACAGAGATTATGAGGCAGCAATTAATAGCCTGCCAACCAAAATAAAGCCCAGGTCCAGAAGGGTTCACAGCTGAATTCTATCAGACATACAAAGAGGAGCTGGTACCACTCCTTCTGAAACTCTTCCAAACAATCCAAAAAAAGGGAATCCTTCCCAAATCATTTTATGAGACCAACATCATCCTGATACCAAAACCCAACAGAGACCATCTCGCTCTGTCACCCAGGCTGGAGTTCAGTGGCATGATCTTGGCTCATTGCAACTTCTGCCTCCTGGGTTCAAGCAATTCTCCTGCCTCAACCTCCAAGTAGCTGGAATTACAGGAGTGCACCACTAATTTTTGTATTTTTAACAGAGACGAGGTTTTACCATGATGGCCAGGCTGGTCTTGATCTCCTGGCCTCAAGTGATTCACCCGCCTCAGCCTCCCAAAGTTCTTGGATTACAGGCATGAACCACCACACCTGGCCAACTGAAAGATTTTTATCCACATGTTTCTTCAAACTTTGTATGAAGGGCCTATAAAAGGAACAAAATTGAGAGATACTACATAGAGGTTAGCAAACTAGGTCACAGGGAACACTCATTTATCCACGAGATGGACCAGCATGTTTTGCACTAAAATACTACAATGACAATTCATATTTTATGAATCCACATAATTATAATATGTTTATAGATAGAATTTTCTCAAGATGATGTTTTTCTTCCATACATTTCTAAATTTTTTGACACCTGCCAATCTTGTCTGCAAATGAGCATCACTAATAAATGAATAAAACAATAACCTGATAACAAAATAATATTTCCTGAATATTTTAATAATGTATTTTCTCAAATATATATAAGTATAAAACATTTTTCTCTGGTAAAATTATTCCTAGTTGACACAACAGAAATAAATATCACTGTATTTTAGTGTATTCTATAAAAATGCCATGACTTCTAGTTTCACTTAAAAAAATTATTCCAGAAATTATGCCAGGCAAAAATCTTAACTCTCTCCTGGGCAAAAAGAAAATACTATAAATAAAGAAACAAAGGATAAATTGGGAAGAAATTACAAACAAATATATGAAGAGGTTTTTATAACTCAGTGAGAAAAAAATGAACCAATAGAAAAAATGGAGAAGGACATGAATAGGTATTATTACACAGCTACAAATACACAAGTCTTCAGTGATTCCTGTAGCAGAAAATGGTGAACTCAACAGAGCAATAGTTCCTCAGAGTCTTTCATGGCTTATGGTAAATACCTACTGAGCTCATTCAATTTCTTCTCACTCTAAATCCACGTCTACCAAGCAATCTTCTGATTTATACATTGTTTTTCTCAGGTTTGAGGAACCTGAAATGAGATGGTTTGGATTGTAAGTCAAAATGCATAAATTATCTCTGAGACTTATACATCAATCTTATATTAAAATAAAATAACACTTTGTATAGACATTTTCTTTTCTTCTTTTTTTTTTTTTTTTTGAGACAGAGTCTTGCTCTGTTGCCAGGCACCAGGCTGGAGTGCAGTGGTGCGATCTCGGCTCACTGCTGCAACCTCTGCCTCCTGGGTTCAAGCAATTCTCCTGACTCAGCCTCTCGAGTAGCTGGGATTACAGGCGTGCACCACCACGCCCAGCTAATTTTTGTATTTTTAGTAGAGACAGGGTTTCACCATGTTGGCCAGCATGGCCTCAATCTCTTGACCTCGTGATCTGCCCTCCTCAGCCTCCCAAAGTGCTGGGATTACAGGTGTGAGCCACTGCGCCCGGCTGTATAGATATTTTTAGACAACAAAATACTTCTATCTATTGTGAGTCTAGTTTTGAATCACTTCTCTAGGCCTGAACAACCCTAGATAGGCTGAGAAAAATCAAGTTTATAGACTTCCAAAGCCAAGAATCAAAACTTTTACATGTTGACTTCAAAGATATAAAAACCACTAACCATTAAAAAATGACTGACAAATTAGACTTCATTGCAATTATATGTAAAGACATATACAAGAATGTTTATAGTACCATTATTTTCATTAAAACCCCAAACTAGAAGCATCTGAAATGTCCATCAAGAGTAAAATGGTGCCAGGCATGGTGGCTCACCCCTGTAATTCCAACGCTTTGGGAGGCTGAGGCAGGAGGATCACCTGAGCTCAAGAGTTCAAGACCAGCCTGGACAACACAGTCAAACCTCATCTCTATTAAAAATTTTAAAAATTCGCCTGGCATGGTGGCTGATGCCTATAGTCCTAGCTACTCAGGAGGCTGAAGTAGGAGGACCACTTGAGAGCAGAAGTTGGAGGCTGCAGTGAACTATTCCTTGCCTGAGTCGCTCCTCTTATCTTTCTGATCTTGCTAAAATTGTCACTTTTTCATGGACACCTTTCCCACCCCACTCTCAATCCAAATTAGGTCCCTCTGTTACAGCTTCTTATCCTCTCCCTTCACATGCAGGAAAATATTTCTGGTGTGCATTATTTCATGCTTAAGGCCTGCCTTCTCCACCAGTCTGTAATCTCCTAGAATGCAAGAACCACATTTGGGTTTTCCCCCGTTCTACCTGCCAAGCTTTGAACCTAATGTCTAGCATACAGTTTGCATGCAATAAATATGTGTTGATTGAGTGAACTAGAACAAACATATCACATTTTCAACATTCTTGATTATCCAGAGACTCCTTTCTCAAGATAAAGCCTGACACCTTCAGCCTGTGGCCCACGTGGGCCTGTTCTAACTTTTCTGGATGCCTTAAATTTATGTCAGGGAGGAGCCCGGTAGGGTAGGAGAAGCTCTGAACAAGCCAGCAGGTGATGGGGTTTGGGCCCCTGCTCTGGCAGTAAGTCACTTCCTTCAGTTGAATAACCAGTTTCCTCATTCACAAATAAGGTTTTTGGATGAGACTGTTTACAAGGCTCCTTTAGCACAAATGTCTGAAATTCTTCTGATAACAATTCAACATTCTGTTCATGGTTGGAATTGCCCTGAACATGTAAAAAGAGAGAGATGTAAAGTGTTTATGGAGAGAAAAAATATGTTTCAGACAAAATCCACACTGGCTAGTTGTTCTTTAATGGCAATCATTATAAGTAGACAGTGGCCAAAATTCAATAAAAAGTACAGAGTTGAAGATAATGAGAAACTCTGCCCATAAATGGAAAAATATGGGTTCTTCTAGTAACACAAAGTGAAAGTCCCAGGGACCTGAGTACCAGAGTGTGGAGAGGTCAACCTTCATCCCTTTGTAGAGGGATGGGAAGGAAAGGGGTGTTCCCCCACGATAACCTTCCAACTATCACCAGTTAGCTCAGCCTGCACTCAAACAAACCTGTGTACCTGGAGTCCTGATTTCTTAATCCAATCTCAGATTGTGGCCAACAGCCAAGTAAGTTACTGTTGAGACCCACATCCTCCCCTAAGAGATGACCAACATGAGCAAGATTTTGTGGCTATTCTATATGCATGATATATTGGAAAACAATGCCACATAAATAATGAAATGGCACACCATAGAAGCATGTCTCTCCTGAATTGTTCAGCATGTTCTTTACCTTTGTAACTTTGGCTCTTTGTGTTAAATGTAAAATCCTTATTAACATAATCTTACACTTACATGCATGTTTCTCCCTTCAATTGCATTTAGTCGTTTAAAAAAAATAAGGTGTATATTGTTTAAAAAAAATGGACTTTGAATTGTCCATCCCAAATTTGTAATAGGACACTATTAAAATCAAGGTCCTAGTATAAATCATCTTGAATCATGTGATGTTATAGTTAAAATCGAAAGGATTTTGGATTTTAGCGTCAGGCAAGCATTTGTTTCAGGCCCCCAATTCACCATTTATTAAGTAGTCTTTAACCTCCCTGTGTCTGTTTTCTCATCTGCTAAATCACAATCTTACAAGGTCACTGTGAAAAGTAAATGAGATGATGTATTCGAGTGCCGTGCCCTGCATCTAAACCACTGTAAGCCTCTCCTTCTCCCTCTCCCACTCATGAGGTGGTGGTTCAGGGGTCAGTCCAATAGCTAAAGGCAGAGCTGGGTGTCCCAGAACTCCAGCTACTGTGTCTCATAAGTATAATAAAGGCTCAAGCAAAGAGGGGTCTTAGGAATCATCACTGATCCTCTCCCCTGGATCTAACAGATTAAAAAATTGAAGCCAACAGAATTGATTTCCTTTTTTACCTTATTTAAGCAATACGTTTATTTATTAATTTGTTTGTTGAACAGGTGCCATGAAAGGCACTGTGTTAGGTCACGGACATTCAAGTACTCATTGTGAATTCAGTAGTGTGCTAGGTACTATAAACATGAACCATATTGTGGATGAAATACACTTAGAGACACAAAACCCCAGTCCTGGAGGAAGTTGGGAAGGAGGGGCAGAGGGTCAGAAGAAGACTATGGAAAAGGTTATGAATGATCCTTTAAGAAAGAAAAAATAATCATCAGCACATTGTATTAAGCCTACATTATTGCTAATCATGATGAATTCATCCATATTGAATCCATCACTATCTATCATGAACCATCCCATTGTTAGTCAATAAGCACCATCTTGCACAAAACATCACCATGGCAAACACTTTACCCCAGCATATTCAGTGGATGTTCTGCAGAATGTGACTCTGCTCCCCAGGAAGAAAAGGAACATTCACTACAGTACCAGTTGCTTTCCAGAAACCCTGTGTGCAGACACTCTTGAGGGACTTTTCATATCTGTAATTCTGAGAGACTGTTATTCTTTTCCTGCTTATCCTCAGTGAATAGACTACTTCTGGAACCTGCTGCAGTCAACTCAAACAGTAGACAGGTGCCATGACAGTGCAGAAGGAAAAACAATGATGATATGTGAGTGTATTTGGGAACCCGTGGGCAGAGATCAGAATGGGAAAGGGCAAAACATCAGTTTGTAACAAACAACCACCAATATCGGCAACACCCAACATTCAGCATTTACTTCTCACATGGCTATGGGTTCTGCCCTCTCAGCTGAGCCCACTCAGGTATCTACAGATTGATCAGCAGTTGCCTCAGCTGGGCAGCTTGGCTTTAAGGTAAAGATCTAACTGGTTGGGCCTACCTAAAATGCTAATAGTGATATGAACAATAAGGTCCTCATCTGCTCTACGTGTGTCAATTCTGGGGGGCAGGGGACAACAGTTTCATGGGCGACATCAACTGAGGGCAAACTCTTCTCAAGGTGATGGCAGAAGCATAAGCAGACAAGCAGAAAAAGTGACATTTCTTAAGGTCAAGGCTCAAAACTGGCACATTGTCACTTTTGCCCTCATTCCATCAGCCAGAGTAAGTCAGATGGCCAAGCCCAAAGACAAGGAGCAGAGAGCTACATACAGAGAGCTGCAGAGTCCCATGGCAAGGGCAAGGGATGTGGGTACAGAACAGAGTGAAAAAAGGGGCCACTAAGTCAGCAGATCACAGACAGGCAAAAAGAATAAGCATCTAAACCAAACAGACTGCAAAATCAGTGTGATGCCATCTACCAGTGTCTGATCAACAAGAAATACAGCTATAAGAAAGTATCCATCCTAGCCAGAGCAATCAGACAAGAGAAAGAAATAAAAGGCATCCAAATCGGTAGAGAAGAAGTCACACTGTTACTATTTGCTGATGACATGATCGTATACCTAGAAAACCCTAAAGACTCATCCAAAAAGTTCCTGGAACTGTACATGAATTCAGCAAAGTTTCAGGATACAAAATTAATGTACACAAATTAGTAGCCCTGCTATACCCCAAAAATAACCAAGCTGAGAATCAAATCAAGAACTCAACCCCTTTTACAATAGCTGCAAAAAAATAAAATAAAATACTTAGGAATATACTTAACCAAGAAAGTGAAAGACCTCGACAGGAAAAACTACAAAACACTGCTGAGAGAAATCATAGATGACACAAACAAATGGAAACACATCCCATGTTCCTGGATGGGGAGAATCAATTACAAAAATGACCACACGGGCCCAGGCGCAAGGGCTCATGCCTGTAATCCCAGCACTTTGGGAGGCCAATGCAGATGGATCACGAGGTCAGGAGTTTGAGACCAGCCTGGCCAAGATGGTGAAACTCTGTCTCTACTATAGCTGGGCATGTTGGCAGGCACCTGTAATCCCAGCTACTCGGGAGGCTGAGGTAGGAGAATCGCTTGAACCTGGGAGGCAGAGGTTGCAGTGAGCCGAGATCGAGCCATTGCACTCTAGCCTGGGCAACAGAGCGAGACGCCATCTCAAAACAAACAAACAAACAAAAAAATGACCATACTGACAAAAGCAATCTATAAATTCAATGCAATTCCCATCAAAATACCACCATCATTCTTCACAGAACTAGAAGAAGAAAAATCCCAAAATTCATATGTAACCAAAAAAGAGCCTGAATAGCCAAAGCAAGACTAAGCAAAAAGAACAAATCTGGAGGTAACACATTCCCCTACTTCAAACTATACTACAAGGTCATAGTCACCAAAACAGCATGGTACTTATATAAAAAAAAGACATATAAACCAATGGAACACAATAGAAAACACAGAAATAAGCCAAATACTTGGTTGAAAGGACACCCTGTTCAACAAATGGTGCTGGGATAATTGGCAAGCCACATGTAAAAGAGTGAAACTGGATCCTCATCTCTCACCTTATATAAAAATCAACTCAAGACGGATTGAAGACTTAAATCTAAAACCTGATATAAAGATTCTAGAAGATAACATTGGGGAAAAAAACCCTTCTAGACATTGGCTTAGGCAAAGACTTTGATATGGTTTGGCTGTGTCCCCACTCAAATCTCATCTTGAATTATATCTCCCAGAAGTCCCACATGTTGTAGGAGGGACCCAGTGGGAGGTAATCTAATCACAAGGGCCAAACTTTCCCATGCTATTCTCGTGATAGTGAATAACTCTCAAGAAATCTGATGGTTTTATCAGGGGTTTCTGCTTTTGCGTCTTCCTCTTTTTTTCTTGCCACTGCCATGTAAGAAGTGACCTTTGCCTCCCACCGTGATTCTGAGGCCTCCCCAGCCATGTGGAACTGTAAATCCAATTAAACCTCTTTTTCTTCCCAGTCTCAGGTATGTCTTTATCAGCAGTGTGGATACAAACTAATACAGTGAATTGGTACCAGTAGAGTGGGGCATTGCTGAAAAAATACCTGAAAATGTGGAAGCAACTTTGGAACTAGGTAACAGGCAGAGGTTGAAACAGTTTGGAGGGCTCAGAAGAAGGAAAATGTGGGAAATTCGGAACCTCCTAGAGATTTGTTGAATGGCTTCGATAAAAATGCTGATAGAGATATGAACAGCAAGGTCCAGGCTGAGGTGGTCTCAGATGGAGATGAGGAACTTGTTGGGAGCTGAAGCAAAGGTGACTCTTGTTATGTTTTAGCAAAAGAGACTGGCGGCATTTTGCCTCTGCCCTGGAGATTTGTGGAACTTTGAACTTGAGAGAGATGATTTAGGGTATCTGACGGAAGAAATTTCTATGCAGAAAAGCATTCAAGAGGTGACTGGGGTAATGTTAAAATCATTCCATTTTAAAAGGGAAACGGAGCATAAAAGTTTGGAAAATGTGCAGCCTGATGATGAAATAGAAAAGAAAAACCCATTTTTTGAGGAGAAATTCAAGCTGGCTACATAAATTTGCATAAGTAGCAAGGAGCTTAATGTTAATACCCAAGACCATGGGGAAAATATCTTTGGGCAATGTCAGAGAACTTCACAGCACCCGCTCCCATCACAGGCCCAGAGGCCCAGTGGGAAAAGGTGGTTTTGTGGGCTGAGCCCAGGGCCCCATGCTGTGTGCAGCCTAGGGACTTGGTGCTCTGTGTCCCAGGCAGCTCCAACTGTGCCTGAAAGAGGCCAGCATATAATGAAGTAACTCAGGAATGGAAAACCAAACATTGTATGCTCTCACTCATAAGTGAGCTAAGATATGAGGACACGAACGCATAAGAATGATACAGTGGGCCCAGCATGGTGACTCATGCCTGTAATCCCAGCACTTTGGGAGGCTGAGGTGGACAGATCACCTGAGCTCAGGAGTTTGAGACCAGCCTAGCCAACAGACCAGCCTCTACTAAAAAATATAAAAATTAGCTGGGCGTGGTGGTAGGCGCCTGCAATCGCAGATACTCGGGAGGCTGAGACAGGAGAATCGCTTGAACCTGGGAGGCAGAGGTTGCAGTGAGCCGAGATCGTGCCACTGCACTCCAGCCTTGGTGACAAGAGTGAAACGCCATTAAAAAAAATGATACAATGGAGTTTGGGAACTCTGGGGAAAGGGTAAGGGGGGGTGAGGGATAAAACGACTACACATTGGGTACAGTGCTCAGGTGATAGGTGTGCCAGAATCTCAGAAATCACCACTAAAGAATTTATACATGTAACCAAACACCAACTGTTCCCCCAAAAAATCTATTGAAATAAATTTTTAAAAAACTGGTGAGTAGGGGGAAGAATGTACCCCGTTTCTTAAGATGAAAAAGTTCTGGAGCTCTGAGCTCTGTTGCATAACAATGTGAATACACTTAGCACTACTCAACTGTCCACTCAAAAATGGTTAAGATGGTAAATTTTATTATGTGAGGTTTTTCTGTATAAGTTTAGGGGGTACAAGTGCCATTTTGTTAACATGGAAATATTGCACAGTGGTGAGGTCTTGACTTTTAGTATAACCATCACCTGAATAGTGTATTATACCCGCTAAGTAATTTTTCATCCCTCAGCCCCTCCCACTGTCTCACCCTTCTGAGTCTTCAATGTCTATTATTCCATACTCTATGTCCATGTTTACACATTATTTAGTTCCCACTTATAAGTCAGAACATATGGTATTTGACAGTTACGTGGGGCTTTTTTTTTTTTCACTACAACTAATAATGTTTTTCAAAAGGAGAATTTACTCCATTATAAATTCTGTCTGTGGTAGCCAGCCTCCAAGACAGCCCCTCCTCCAATAATTCCTACTTACTGACATTCGTACTCTTGTGTAATTCCCTCCCATATTATTCCAGAAGTAACTGTGACACAAGATTAGGTTATAAAAGGTTGTGGCTTTCATCTTGGTTCTCTATTTCTGTTTCTCTCTCATAACTCACTCTGGAGAAAGCCAACTACCATGCTGTGAAGCCACTCAGACAGTCAAAGGACAGAGAGATGTAGTGAGCAGCTGAGGTCTCCAGCCAACAGCCGGCAAGAAACTGAGGCCTCCAACAATATGTGAGAACACTTAGAAGCAGCTCCTCCCCGAGCTGAGTTTCCAGATGAGTCTGCAGCCCTACTGACAGCTTCGCTGCCAGTCCGGATTCCTCGCCCTCAGAAACTGTACTATAATAAATATTTGCTGTTTTAAGTTGCTATGCTTTGCAGTAATTCGTAATACAACAATAGGTAACTAAAACCCTATGTGATGATCATTGATATTTATAATGACTTAGAGCACTTAAATATTCTGACATATTTTCTTTTTATATATATACAGAGAGAGAGTCAAGGTTTTGCTATGTTGCCCATATTGGTCTTGAAATCCTAGCCTCAACTAGTCCTTCTGCCTTGACCTCCTGAAGCGCTATGATTATAGGCGTGAGCTCTGCAGCCCAGTCCTGACATGTTTTCTGAATCTTCAATAAAAGATCCAACTGCAGAAAGTTTTCTAACATCACTGAAGACTTAGTATATTCAAATTCCCTGTGTGACAATAAGTATGACTGTCAGTCTACAAGGAAATCTGATTGCATTGAAACCCATATCCCTCTACCCTTTCAGGGTAACTAAGAATTTATTATAGGGAAGAAAAAAAGAGTATGAGAGGCCAATAATAAGCAACTTAGCCATTTTCTTTCATTTAAGAAATTGACCTTAAAGGAAATTTAGAAAATGTACATCACATGAGCCAAAGTTTTGAAAGGCTGGCATACTTTGGATTGACCCAAGAATAGTCAACTAACTTTTCTTCAAGAGAATAAAGAATAAAGAGGAAGAGCTGGGAGCAGTGGCTCACACCTGTAATCCTAGGATTTTGGGAGGCTTAGTTGGGTGGATCATGAGGTCTGGAGATCAAGACCATCCTGGCCAACATGGTGAAATCCTATCTCTACTAAAATACAAAAAAAAAAAAAAACCTACTAAAATCCAAAAAAAATAAAATAAATTAGCTGGGTGTGGTGGCATGCACCTGTAGTCCCAGCTACTTGAGTGGCTGCTAAGGCAGGAGAATCGTTTGAACCTGGGAGGCGGAGGTTGCAGTGAGCCAAGATCAAGCCACTGCACTCCAGCCTGGCAACAGAGCAAGACTCTTTCCAAAAAAACAAAAAAGAATAAAAAGGAAGCTATTTTTATAAGGAACAATCGTGTCTTCCACTCCAAGAATATTTGGAGAAGCTTAATTATCTGGGGAATTTGTACTTGTAGAAACTATCATCATTACTGTATAGATCAAAGAACAAGAGAAAATGTACTTGAAGTGCATTAAAAAAAAAGATAATAGGTAATGTATGTCATCATTTAAAGTGTTGCCTGAATCAACTGGCCACTATTAGAGGAGATAAGGGCATACTCTGTCAAAGATACACAAAGGGGTATTTTTGTTTTGTTTTGTTTTAAAAAAGATTTAATTTTTTTTTAATGTAACTCTTATTTAGAGGCAAGTATTCCTATACTAACACTAGTGAAGGAGCATTATGCAATGTCATTGGTGTCAGAGATAAATACCAGCAAGTGCAATGTCAGCAGAAACACTAGCAGCCAGTTAGGGAATAAATCAAGCTGGAGGAGATGAACGTTGAGATCAATTTAGATTTCTAGCACACCAGACATTATTCATTCCTGCTTTGCCAGCAGGGGGTACTTTCCTGGGTTGCACATTGTTGCCGGCACCTGTAAATTAGGCAAGAAAGATCCCAGTTATGTCCCAGTTATGTGTGTGTTATATATTACACACATAGAAGTATATAAAATCTACATGTGCAGTTTGAAATAAAAGAATAAGATAAACACCTGGGTAATCAATATCTAGGCTAAGAAATAGAACATTACCAGTTCACTAGAGGACATTTTGTGCCTCTTCCAGCACCTTTCATTTTTAATTTTAGGTTAATCATTCTTTTCTTCTCTGCAGAGTTTTATTATATAGATATAATATATATATCATATATAGATAAATTACAATGTCATATTATATTAACTACAATGTAGTGTATTATGTATATATATTAATTACAACGTAGTATATATTATATATATTAACTAAAATGTAGTATATATATTATACATATATTAACTACAATGTTATATTAATTACAATATAGTATATTAATAACTACACATGTTGTATTTATATATATTATATATAAATATATAATATATATTCAACTACACACATTGCTTAATATATATTATTAATTGTTATATCAATATATATTTTTATATATATTAAGCAACGTGTGTAGTTGAAAGATATATATATTAAGACAAATACCTAAAGATATATATATATATATATCTTTCAACTACACACATTGCTTAATTTTCTTGTTTTTAAACTTTCTATAATTGAGGATCATATGGATTTTATCTTCCAATTAGCAATATGGTTTTGATATGCTTTTGTAGCTGTAATTTATTCATTTTATTTGTTGTACAGGGTTTCTTTGTTTGAATATGACATGACTTATAAACCACTTCACCACTGATGGACATTCAGATTGTTTCCAATTTGGGAGTATTATAAACAAGACTTCTTGAACATTTGCATACATGTTTCCTGGTGTATAAACCTGGAATGGAATTGCAGAATTGTATTAGATTGTTGCAAAAGTAATGGCAGTTTTTAGATACATAGACCAATAGAACAGAACAGAGAACTCAGAAATAACACCACACATCTACAGCCACGTAATCTTCAACAAATCTGACAAAAACAAGCAGTGGGGAAAGGATTCCCTATTTAATAAATGGTGCTGGGAAAACTGGCTAGCCATATGCAGAAAACAGAAACTGGACCCCTTATACAAAAATTAACTCAAGATGGATTAAAGATTTAAATGTAAAACCCAAAACCATTAAAACCCTAGAAGAAAACATAGGCAATACATTCAGCACATAGGCATGAGCAAAGATTTCATGACTAAAACACCAAAAGCAATTGCAACAAAAGTCAAAATTGACAAATGGGATCTAATCAAACCAAAGAGGTTCTGCACAGCAAAAGAAACTATCATCAGAGTGAACAGGCAACCAACAGAAAGGGAGAAAATTTTTGCAATCCATCCATTTGACAAAGGGCTAATATCCAGAAGCTACAAGAAATTTAAACAAATTTACAAGAAAAAAAAACCCCATCAAAAAGTGGGCAAAGGATATGAACAGACACTTTTCAAAAGAAGTCATTTATGCAGCCAACAAACATATGACAAAAAGCTCATCATCTCTGGACATTAGAGAAATGCAAATCAAAACCACAATGAGATACCATCTCACACCATTTAGAATGGCGATCATTAAAAAGTCAGGAAACAAGAGATGCTGAAGAGGATGTGGAGAAATAGGAAAGCTTTTTTTTACACTGTTGGTGGGAGTGTAAATTAGTTCAACCATTGTGGAAGACAATGTGGCGATTCCTCAAGGAGCTAGAACCAGAAATACCATTTGACTCAGCAATCCCATTACTGTATCTATACCCAAAGGATTATAAATCATATTACTATAAAGACACATGAACGTGTATGTTTACTGCAGCACTATTTACAATAGCAAAGACTTGGAAACAACCCAAATGCCCATCAATGATAGACTGGATAAAGAAAATGTGGCACATATACACCATGGAAAGCTATGCAGTCATAAAAAAGGATGAGTTTGTGTCCTTTGCAGGGACGTACATGAAGCTGGAATTCATCATCCTCAGCAAACTAACACAAGAACATAAAACCAAACACTGCATGTACTCACTCATAAGTGGAAGTTGGACAATGAGAACACATGGACACAGGGAGGGTAATGTCACTCACGGGGTCCTGTCAGGGGGTGGGGGACAAGGAGAGAGAGAGTGTTAAGATAAATACCTAATGCATGTGAGGCTTAAAACCTAGATGATGGGTTGATAGGTGCAGCAAACCACTATGTTACATGTATACCTATGTAACAAACCTGCACATTCCACATGTTTTCCAGAACTTAAAGTAAATTTTTAAAAAAGTAATTAATTTTTTTTCAAAAAGTAATGGCACTAACCTAATAGGATATGTGCATATTCAGTTTTACTCTATGAGGCAAAACTATTTTTCCAGAGCAGTGATACCAGTTTATATTTCCTTCAGCAGAGGACGAGTATCCTCAGTCCTCACACCTCAGCCAGCATTTGGTACTGTTAGACTTTTTATTTTTCCCAGTCTGCTGGGTATGTACATGGTACTTCATAATTTTATTTTGGTGGTTTGTTTTTTGTTTTTTGTTTTTGAGACAGAGTCTTACTCAGTAGCCCAGGCTGGAGTGCAGTGGTAGGATCATGGCTCACTGCAGCATCGACCTCCTGGGCGAAAGTACTCCCCACAACCTCAGCACCTTTCCACCCCCATCCAGTAGCTGGGACTATAGGTGCAAGCCACCATGCCTGGCCTTCATAGTCTTAATTGTATTAGTCTAATTACTAATAAAGTTAAGATTAAATATTTTTTCCTATGTTTATGGACCTCTTGTGTTTCCTCTCTTATGAAATTCTTGTTTCTATATTTACTGGTTTTTTAAATTGGGTTTTCTGTCTTTTTAACATTGATCTTATGAGACCTCTTAATAGTCTCAATACCAATCCTTTTGGGGAGGGGGGAAAGATCTCTAGTCCCATTCTGTGACTTTCGTTTTCATACTATATATGGCAAGGTCTTAAAAAATGTGTATCCATCTTTTCCTTTATGGATTTTGCCTTCTGCATCTTGTTTAAAAAATTCTTCACTATCCTATACTCACCTATAAGGTCTAATGTTTTAACTTTTCTTTCATAGCTAAGTCTTTAATCTACCTGGACTTGTATAAGATATGGGCAGTGTGATAGAATGCACAGATATCTGCAATTATTTCCCTCCCTGTATCCATGTCCCTTTGTAATGTTACTTTTCAGTTTTTCCCATCAAGAGACAGAGCCTACTTTCCCAACTCTTAAAAGTGTTATTGTGCTAGTTTTAAGTGTGGACCTCAAAAAGCCTATACAATTACTCCTGATGTCTTAGAACTCTTCCTCCACCATGTGAATAAGCCCAGACTAACCTGCCAGAAGATGAGAAACCATGTGAAGCCAAAACAAGATGTCCTGGGTAAAGCCATCTCAGGCCAATCAGCCCCTAGCTGACCCAACAGTGGACCACAGATGTATAAATGAACCCAGCTAAGACCAGAAGAACCAGCCCGCTAAGCTCAACCAAAATTGTTGACCCAAATAAATGCTTGTTGTTTTAAATCTCTGCCTTTTGGAGAGATTTGCTATGCATCAAAATGCTAACAGATATAAGTAGAAATTCAATTTCATATTTTTCCACGTGGATAATCACCTGTGCCTGAATCATTTATTTATGAATCCCTCCTTCCCCACTAATCTGCAATGCCACTTCTCTCAAATAGCAAATATCAATATGTGGATGGTTGTGTGGGCTTTCTGTTCTGTTCCATTTGTATGTATGTCTATCCTGAGGCCAATGCTACACTGTGTGGTTTACTAGACTTTTATAATGAAATGTATCTATTTATTTATTGTTTTTTTAAAAAAACAGGGTCTCACTCCATTACCCAGACTGGGGTACTGTGGCGTGATCATAGATCACTGTAACCTTGAGTTCCTGGGTTCAAGCAATCCTTCCACTTCAGTCTCCCAAGTAGCTAGGACTATAGGCACATACCACCACCTCCATCTGTTTTTTTTTTTATTATTTTATAGAGACAGAGTCTAACTATGTTGCACAAGCTGGTCTTGAACTTCTGGACTTAAGAGATCCTCCAGCCTCATCATCTCAAAGTGCTGGGATTACAGGCATGAGCCACCATGCCTGGCTTATAAAAAAATTTAATATCTGGTAGAAACATTCTTTCCATCTTGTTTTTCTTCATCAAGAGTTATCTCTTCCTATGCCTTTGCATTTTTATATAAATTTTGAATTAAGCTTCTGAATCTTCATGGAATATCTTATTAGAATTTTGATTGAAAATGCATTAAATCATTAATTTTGAGAAAACAGACATCTTTACAATATTGAATCTGCTATTGAAGAACATGGCATACCATTTATTTGGTCTTTGATGCCTCTGAAGTTTCTAGAATTTTCTTCATCGAGATCTTGCATATCTTTTGCTAGACTTATTTCTAATTCATTTTCAGTAATATTGTAAATAGTATCTTTTTATAAATTTCATTTTCATTGCTGCTGCCCTTCAGATCTGCTGTTATCTTTTATTTCTAACAACTTTACTGAGATATAATTCAGACCATAAAATTTACCCAAAATATACAATATAATGATTTAATATTTTCACAGCATTGTGCCATTATTACCATAATCAATTTTAGAATTTTTCATTACTCTAAAGAGAAACTTCATATCCATTGTCATTCCCTTCCCATTTTCCCCCAACTGCCACTCTTCCTTTCCTGACATCTACTAATCTACTTCTATCTCTACAGATTTGGCTATTTTGGACATATCAGGTAAAGGGGATCATAGAGTATATGATGCTGGCTGGGCGCAGTGGCTCATACCTATAATCCCAGCAGCACTTTGGGAGGCTAAGGAGGGTAGATTACCTGAGGCCAGGAGTTTGAGATCTGCCTGGTCAACATAGTGAAACCCCATCTCTACTAAAAATACAAAAAATTAGCCTGACATGGTGGTGCATGCCTGTAATCCCAGGTACTTGGGAGGCTGAAGCAGGAGAATTGCTTGAGTGTGGGAGGTGGGGGCTGCAGGGAGCCGAGATCGCACCACTGCACTCCAGCCTGAGTGACAGAGACTCCGTCTCAAAAAATAAAACAAAAAAAAAAGTAATCAGTTATTATTCATACTGATTTGTCATCCTTCTTTTGGTGAAATCTCTCGCTTTTTATTTTCAAGATTTTCAAGGGTCTGAGTAAAACTGGCCCCTAACCCTCAATAACTACAAGGGGATAGATTTTTTTAAAGTTTTTTATATAGTCAAGCTTTGTGGGTATTACTGGTCACTTACTCTTCTCTTATGAGGTAAACAACCTTTCTCCCTCTGTTACATGAGCAATATGACTGAAACTAATGAAATATTTAAGTACATTATATTCAAAGAGGAGGAGCAGTTGCAGCATATTTTGTATTTTGTAGGATTTTATTTTATTTTGTATTTTTTGTTCCTAACGCTTAGTTTTCTCAAGCTTTTCACTAAATTGTATTTTTGAGTTTGAAAGTTTACTCTTTATTTCTAGATGTCAGAATTTCAGTGGTTCTTTTAAAAATAATCAGTTCTAGTGCTTACTCTGTGATTATTTTCCCTAGGCCTCAGGATCATTCAGCTCAGCAAACAAATACCACTGGAAGCAATGTTACTACATCATCAGCTCCTAATAGTAACTCCACATCTGGTTCTACTAACAGCAACCCTTTTGCTTTAGGTAAATGTCTTTAGTCATTCCAATAGGGATGGGAAAAAATACTCCTTTTCCTTCCTGGGTAGTTTCAGATAAAATGAGAAAATAAAACATTATGTCACTTTGACAACAAAAATTTTAAAAAATAACTTACATAGTCCTATAATTGTAGATATTAAGGAAGTGACTGGGGATATAAATATCCTGGGTTAGCTTACATTTAATAAGTGGTCAATAATTGGCACATTTCTTTTTAATAATGAAAAAGATGTAGTGTATGTATACCTGATCTGACTACTACATAATTTAGTATGAGTAAGATTAGCAATTGTTCATCATAAGGCAGCGCCCCTGAGTAATAATTTTCTCATTTGTAAAATGAAGGGATCGAACTGCATTAGTTATTTTCTAACTGTCCTGAACACACAGAAAGGCTGGGGCGTGGGAAGCCAGCCCAGCCTAAAACTGCTTTTGCTTCTCTTATATTAGTTTTTTTGTTTGTTGTTTTGTTTTGTTTGTTTGTTTTAAGAGAGGCAGGATCTTGCTCAGTTATTGAGGCCATAGTGCAGTGTTGCCATCATAGCTCACTGCAACCTCAAATTCCTGGCTTATGGGATCCTCCTGCCTTGGCATCCCAAAATGCTTGGGTTACAGATGTGAGCCACTGTGCCTGGCCTATATTAGATTTATATACTGAGGTTCTGTGGAAGGTTTTGTTGAGAATAAAAGTATTCTGAAGCTTAACCTAAGTTGAAGTAAATAGATTAATGGCTTAATGCCTCTTTTGGTTCTTGTTTGACTAATATAGCACCTTGAAATGGCATATTTTATGTGCACAGTTTTTACATATCAAGGATCATACTTTTTATCCCTCCCATAAGATTAATTCAGTTGTGCTGTGCCAAATATATGTTAGAGGCATTTAAGGCATGGGATGGCTTGACATAGGTTCACATTCACTGTTAGTTTCGTTTTAAATGTTTCCTGCCCTTATTTTCTAAAAGGATCTTGTGTTAAGTCTTTTGATTGAGGCAGGTGTGTTTTACTTGTGAAAATTATTCATATGAACAGTCTAGAGAGATTAGGATGAAATTATTTAGTGTTTAAACCTATGAAAGGTATTGTTGAGGTAATTCTCTACTGTCTTCCTTCATATTATAGGCAGAGATCTTGAATCAAGGTCTGTGAGGCTCCTTCTATGTGAATATCTGCCCCAACCCAGCCATCTTTGTAGATGATTTGCCTCCCATCTACTAAATATGGAATTGCCCATGTGCATTACGGTGCTCGTCACTAGGCTCTTTTTAACGCCTGTGGAAATGGGCAGCTTTATACAGAAGCACTGCCATTTCTGTTTGAGACTTACAGTGCATGCTGTCCTGAATCTGGGGGTGATCTGGACTTGAGTGACTATAGCAATGCATGCAGGAAGCGGTGCCTCGCTAGGGACGGGGTTTCCAGAGTACCATGTGCCTCTCAGTACAACAGTTCTTGCAGTAGACTGGACCTAAAACCAGACCAATATTCAGCCTCTGAGTTGCCCCTTAGTAACAGCTGGGAAGCACCGAGACAACCAGGACCAGCAGGTGGCAGTCTTTGGAAAGCAAAGAAATGTGGAATTCAGCTCTTAGGGACACCTCTGAAGTTCTGCTGTCCTGGAAGCAAGCACAGGGTTTCACTGACACTGGTGTGCTGGGTATCTTTCACTGGTCCCTCCACATACAATCTCCACTATTCTCTTCCCTGCTCTGAGCCCAGGAAATTGACATGCATGGGCATCCACGGACTCCCTAGCTCTCTACCTCCCAATTGGGTGTGGCAGGAGATCACAGGGCAAGAGGAGGGAAGGGAAGGTTTTTTATTCTCCTGATTACTTTTCTGCTAGGTCAACAAGGAATGTCTATCTCTCTTCCAAAGGCTACAGTCCTATCAGACACTTCTTTCTACATAGTCTATTCTCTCTGTCTCTCTCCTTCCATTCTCTTCCCTTCCCATATAAAGGCTTCCTCCCATCAACCGTTTCTATTTAAGAATGAAAACACTTCTGGGTTACTCAGAGGTGGACTCTGACCCTAGCTGCTTTTTCTGACTCTATCCACATCTCTGCAAATAGTCCCTTTGTTAAATCCTGTTCACCTGCCCCGATGTGAATGTGCTGGTTCCTGCCACCACCCAGAGCAGCACAGCAAGTTTAAGATCCTTGGACATGTCTCGTAAAGGAAATCCAACGAGAAGAACCAGATTTTCTGCTAATCATTCTGATTTAAACATTGAAAGAAATATGAACTTTTTTTCATACTGAAGCTAGTGAAGCAGGGCACGAGTTAGAGCAGTTGCATACACATTTGTTCCTCTTATCAAGCTTGAGAATGCCTAGAGAGTAATCTTTTAAATGAATATTAATATTATATTAACAAGCACATGGTAGATGTTCAAGAAATGTGTATTGACCATAACTAAACTGTAAAATCTGTCTCTCCAAGCCTCAATTTCTTCATCTGTATAACCCCTCCAACCAGATTGAAATCTCACCTACTCAGACTAAGTATATGAAAAACAAAGCCAGTACAGGGGTAATTGAACTATTTGTTAGATAAATGCTTTTATGTCACTTTCATTGTTTTCTAGGACGCAGAGTAATACCTACGACCTTGGTTAACAAAAGACCAAAGGAGGTGATGCCAAATCTGGTTAGAAGTGTTTTTAATCAAATAGTTTAACACACTGTTTTAAAGCAAATGGGCACTTTAAAGGGGTGCTCCTTCCTTTTAAAGTCCCAACAAGAGCTGGATGTAATAGCAGAGCCCCACAGCCATGAAATACGCCGCTATGGTCAACCCTCAACCCTAAGTTTGACACCAAAAGATGGCCGCCATATATTATTGTGACAAAAGGCCAGCTTACAAAACGCTGTGTACGGCCTGAAACCAATTTTACAAAATATTCATACCCATCTATCTACGCTGGGGCGGGGAGAAAGGGTTGTCATTTTAGGAAGAGCTGCTTATTGCTGCCTGGTGTGGGAAAGTATGAGTCTTATGTTCTGTTTATTCTTTTTATAAGAACATTTTTATAAATGAGTGAATGAATGAATGCTTTCCATGGGTGGAAGAGGATCTAGCCTGCCAGAGTGAGGCTCCTCTGCAACGAAGAGGGGCCAGGGCAGGAGGACGACAGGTGGCGAGGCTTTGGGCGGCTCCCTCCAGCCCCTGAGACTTGGGCTCCAGGCCCGGCGCGCGCCCCACTTCCGGGAAGAGAAAATAGGGAGGGAAGAGAGGGGAGAGAAAGGGGGAGGGACAAGAGAGAGAGGCGGGGAGGGTGGGAAAGGGAGGCGGAAGGCACTGAAAAGGCGCGCGGGGAAACGGGGAGGGCGCAGAGGGGCACAGCCCTCACTGACCTGGCCCGGGCGGGAGCAGCTCCGCCTCTAGGGCGCCGG
The DNA here is from genome assembly GCA_963573385.1 of Cacajao melanocephalus. Classification (NCBI taxonomy): domain Eukaryota; kingdom Metazoa; phylum Chordata; class Mammalia; order Primates; family Pitheciidae; genus Cacajao; species Cacajao melanocephalus. Next base: position 30,782 of record CAUYLG010022763.1, read on the forward strand.
GAAGGCCGGGGCCGGCAGGGCCCGGAAGACGACGGGAAAGAGTCGGGCTCCGGCCATGGCGGCGCCGGGCGCGCTGCTGGTGATGGGCGTGAGCGGCTCGGGGAAGTAGGTGCAGGAGACGGCGGGGGGTGCCCAGGAGAGGTGTTGCGGGCGCGGCGGAAGCCTGGCGCGCCGCGGTCCCTGCGGTGGACGGGGGTCCTGGGGACCCCCCCGACCCCTACCTTTGCAGATGAAAAAACCGAGGCCTGCGGCTGCTGCGTATTCTCCCCGCCCTCCAGACTGCTCGCGGGGCGCCCAGCCTGGGACAGCATCCGAGCCTCGGGTTCCGATTCTAAGACGGGGAGGCTACGGCGACCGCAGGCTCAGGAGGGAAGCCGCTCGTGAAGAGGCGGCTGCGGGGCCGCGCAGGTGAAGGCCTAGCGGGCGGCGAGGGGCTCAGTTTCCGGGCGCCTTGTCTGGGCCAGGCGGGAGGGCGCACAGCCTCGAGCGAGAGGACGAAAACCATGGCCCAAGCTCTCACAGACCTTTGGCCATCTGGACATACAGCGGCCTCCGCCTTTGAGGCCCTGGACTCCTCCGATTTGATTTTGGAAAGTGAATCGTTTTCACCTTCCTTTGATCAGTGTTTGTCAGCTTCACCTGGAAGGAGACTGCGTTAATATGGAGGGTGGCTCCTGAGAGTTTGGAAAGGAAGGAGAGGATTGTGGAAACCACACAGGTACTCTCCAGCCCAGTGTGGCTAACTTGGAGAGTGAGGAGTTAACATTTGGCTTCCTGATTAAACCAAAGTCCAACTGTGCCCTTTATCAGAAAAGACAGCTACGGCAGCGTTCGACCACAGGCAGCAAAGGACAGAACTTGATCAACTAAAACATCATAACCTTCAAGGGCCTATAGGACCCTTCTAGAATTTTAAATCAGGAACACCCAGTATAGTGGCCTGTGTAGTCAGGTGTGTATTAAAGACTTGCTCCAGGTAGATGAGTTTTGCTTTCCAAAATTATTTTAGGGTTCTTGGCCACAAAGATAAGAAATCTTGAACTGAAATTGAAATAAAACATGGAGCCCCCAAATCGCTAGCTGCTGTATGATTTGAATCAGTTGGAGAATGTAAAATCATTGCCATGGTGTGATGTAACAGGAGGGAAGAGCCATAGGTCTTGGTTCTGTTGCTGTCTGCCTGTGTGAGCTTGGGCAATTCATGTACCCCTCTGAGTCTTGGATCAGATGAGGGTGGGGTCTAATCCCTATGGTGTATAGCTTGGGATATTCATGTACTTAGTAATTATTGAACTCAATCCTTACTCTGTGTCATTGTCATATAGCGAACAGGACAGATAAAATCCCTGCCCTCAAGGGATTTACATTCTCTTATGTGAGACAGAGTAAGTAAATAAACATATATGTATGTTGGTGTATGAGTTGGTGATAGGTGCTCTGGAGTAAATGGAACAAAGAATGCCAGGCAGAGTGGTCAGGGAGGGCTCCTCTGGGGGAGTGGTATATGAGCAAAGACCTGCAGGACTTAAGGAATCAGCCATGTGGATAGCTAAGGAAAGGGCAGGAGAGGCAAAGGGAATGGCAGATGCAAAGTTCCTGAGGCTTGGCATTTTTTTTTTGAGACGGAGTTCACTTCTGTTGCCCAGGCTGGAGTGCAGTGATATGATCTTGGCTCACTGCAACCTCCACCTCCTGGGTTCAAGCGATTCTCCTGCCTCAGCCTCCTGAATAGCTGGGATTACAGGTGCCCACCACCACACCTAGCTAATTTTTTGTATTTTTACTAGAGATGGTGTTTCACCATGTTGGCCAGGCTTGTCTCGAACTCCTGACCTCAGGTCATCCACCTGTCTTGGCCTCCCAAAGTGCAGGGATTACTGGAGTGAGCCACCTTGCCTAGCCAAGGCGTGGCTTCTTTAAGGAACAGCAAGGAAGCCATTGTGGCTGAGAGGAAGCGTGATGGGAGATGAAGTCAAAAACAATGCAGGTGAAGAGATGTGGTCATAATGCTGGAGATATTTTGAAGGTAGAGTCAGAAAGATGTGTTTGTGGACTAGATGTGGGATGTGAGAAGGCAAGAGAGGAGTCAAGGATGATTCAAGATTTTAGGCCTGGGTAATTGGAATGAGGGAGTTGCCACAAACTGAGATGGGGAAGCAGGAGATAGAGCAGATCTGGAAGAAAACATCAGAAGTCCAGTGTGGGATATGGTGAGTTGGATGAGCTGATCAGTCATCAAGTGGGTGGTGGTTGGATGTCCAAGTCTGAATAGAGGAGAGGGACTTTAGATCTAACCGTGGGAATCATTGGTGTGTGGGTGTACTTAAAGACCTAGGGTGTTGGGATCACCAAAGGAGTGGTGGCCAAGGACTGAACCCTGGAGCCCTCTGGTGGCTTAGGGTCAGGAAGATGTGTCCAGTGTTATTGACTAGCTGAGTGACAAAAAGACTGAGACTTGATTATATTAGTCATTGGATATAGCAACATCAAGTTCTTTGGTGACTCTGTGAGCCCCTAGTGGAGCCCTACAGGATTTTTTAATTATACTCCATCACATTTAGAAAAATATTTGTCATAGCCTGATAGCTGAAGAGAACAATAGTCTCAAAACAGAAAGACTCCATTTAGAACACTATTAAAACACAGTGACCTCAAGTACTAAGTTTGTTACTGTCTTCCCCTACCTGAATGTAAAGGATCATCTTTTTGGTTTACTGATACATGTGTTTAAAACAGTTCCTGGCCCTTCGTAGGTACTCACTAAATATTTGTTGACTTAATGAATGGATGGATGGAAGATGGCAGGCATTTGAGTGGGTGGCGGTGTTAGTTTTCTTTGTATTTTCACAATGTTAGTGAAGCCACCTTTAAGATCTCCTTCCAGGTTTCCTGATCTTTGCTAATGGAACAAGCTCAGCCCTTTTGAATATCTTTCTCATTGATTCTGCATCCCTTCCTTCTCCCCCATTGGCCTGTGTTGTCTGTTTAAGCCCCTTGCTCCTGATTTGGACCAACCCACTGGGAGACATATGGACCCCAAATCTTGATTTGTAATCCTGGGTCTGACCAGTATTTTTGGGCTCAGCACTGTGCCTTATTTCTACCAGGCTTTGGTGCATATTGAGTCCAGGTGTTCTCTGGTTTAGACAGACAGTGGTTTTCTTTTCCCATCTTCTTCCTGACAGTCCACACCCACATCAATTTAGCTCTACTTTCAAATTATGAGTGCTAGCTGGCATGTTCCTTCGTGGCTAATCTAACTTGGTCTCTTTTTTTTTTTTTTTTTTTTTTGAGACAGACTCTCACTCTGTCGCCCAGGCTAGAGTACAGTGATGCGATCTTGGCTTACTGCAACCTCTGCCTCCTGGGTTCAAGCGATTCTCATGCCTCAGCCTCAGGAGCAACTGGAATTATAGGTGTGCGCCACCATGCGCAGCTAAGTTTTGTATTTTTAGTAGAGGCAGGATTTTGCCATGTTGGCTGGACTGGTCTTAAACTCCTTGCCTCAAGTGATCCGCCTGCCCCAGCCTCCCAAAGTGCTGGGATTACAGGCGTGAGCCACTGCGCCCAACCTAACTTGGTCTTAAGTGTGATTTCTGCTATGCACAGCTCTGGCTTCACCAGCCTTGGAGTTTGGCCAGATGGTTTATTCATCTGTAGGCTACATGTCTCCCTGCACAGCCTTCAATAGAGTGAACATACGGGAAAGGTTTCAGTGCTCTCTCAATCCTTTGGTTACATCAAGGAGCAGATCTCAGTTTGATACAAGCGTGTCTAACACCGTCACTGATAGCCTTTTAATGAAAGAAAGAGGACATTTCTTAGGCAACAGTATCCAGCTAGAGTTTAATCACATTGTTCTGTTTTCATTATATACAGCTTTTCAAGTACCTTCTATTCAAGGGAGGTGATGATAGTTTCTTGTGTAAGGGAATGAAAGTTTCCTTCTTTAACACACTTATTTAATTTTTTAAAATGAAACAAAAACATCAAAATGTTGACGTTATGTGCAAAATTTAAGAGGGCATGATAAAATGGTATGGGGATAGGTACAAATTATGAAGATGATGTTTAAGTAACTGACATTTGGGCAACACTTTAAAAATTGAAAGCAAGAAAGCACTTTATGGATCATTGTCTGCTGGCCTCTACCCCTACCCGTGTAACTAGACCGTGTAACTCAGAATGGCTGAGACCATATCTCAGCGAGCTTACCATTACATCCTGGGAACTGGTAGGTGCTCAATAAAGATCAGCTGAGTGAAATGTAGGTGGATGGATAAATCATGTGGCTCAGATCCCTTGTTTTGCAGGTGAGAAAACCAAGGTTTAAAGGAACAGGTGACTTGGCTGAGAGCACTCAGTCATTTAGTGGCAGAAGGCAACTGTGGCCCCATCTCCAGTACTGAGACCTGAGCCCCTTTCACTAGCACGTGCTGCCTGGTGGAGGATGAATAGATAGTTACCAAGTGCTCTGCACAGAGAACATTTAACTCCCAGTCTTAACAAGTGCCAGTGATTCTTGAAACATTGACCCATGTCCCTTATTTAGAAGCATGTCTCTTTTAAACTCCAAAAATGTTTTTATGCTTTTATGAGTGTCCTGAACTTTACATGGGTGCTGCTAGAGATTAAATCCTCCATCAGACCCCTCCATCCAATATTCTCAACAGAATTTTATCACTCTATGAATTCAGCATCTCCCCCCTACGAAAAAAAATCTACACACAGGGACCAAAAACTGATTATTGAAGAAAAAACTTTAGGGGTTTAATGAGATCTTACATATTGCCTTTTGAGAAAGAAACAGTGTTAACTAATTATTTCTTCATTGACATTCCTGGGGATCAGCTGAGGCCAATCTCTAGATTCCAGGGTCAAGGGCGTCACTGCTTTAGGATTACACGGTGATTGGTATTTAAATTCTCGCGATAGCAGGCATCCCATTCCCAGACATCCTTGCACGGCAGGAAGCTCCACACTTTGGGCAGGGGAGTAATGGGATCATCTGTGTCCTCTCCACAGATCCACCGTGGGCGCTCTGCTGGCATCTGAGGTTAGTAACTGGTCCTAATGCCTTCCAAGTGTGTGTCCCATCGTGTTCTGGTCTCCTTGCATCTCTGCCTTTCTTCTGGCCTATCATGGTTTTTACGGACACTTCCACTATGGCTTTGAAGCCCATTGGAGCAATTTCGTTTTTGGTGATTACAAACAGTGATGAATTGAAGGAGGCTGTGGCAGCCCAGTCACAGGGGTTGTGAAATGGCATGACAAGGTGCTTCCCTCCTGGGGGTTGTCCTTGGGGGTGATGGGAACCAGGCGGATAGTATTGTTTCTACACCTGCCTGTTAGTAACCCCACGACGACTGTCACATTGGCTCATCTGCTGCCACATACACCCTTTCACTTTGTTCTTAAAGCTGGGATGGAAATTCTATGATGCTGATGACTATCACTCGGAGGAAAATCGAAGGAAGATGAGAAAAGGGATACCACTCGATGACCAGGTAACAATTGCTGTCTGTGTCCAACATGCATATTCCACCTGGGTGACACACAGGATGAGATCTGTACAGCATTTGGTGCAGTAGAGTTCCTGAGTCCTAAGGTAACCGCAGAGGGGCTTTAAAGAGCGAGGTGCCCAGTAGATTTTCTACATATGTTAGCTCCAGTCCTGATCAACTCTCTGAACTCTGCCCCAGGAACAATGCCACCCCCTGCCCCAGCCTGAACAGGCTCTGCCAAAACACCTTGTTGTGGGATTTTAATCCCTGAGAGGGCAGAGGCTCCCTGTGCCTCATATATGGGGAAGTCCTCGTTTTCTCTTCCCAGGTGCTGTCACATCTGGCTCTATTTCTTCTGCCTGTGACCCTGTAGTGGCTTCCCACTAACCTCAGGATCAAGACCAAACATCTACACTGCTGAGCATGCATGGTGTGGCCTTCGCACGGCTCCAGGCTCTTTAAGAGCTATGTACCATCCCCCACTTCCACGGGAGCAACCTGGCCTCTTCCAGTCCCTCCCACTGCAACACTTCTCCCACAGGGCCTTTGTGTCCCTGTCCCCTTCTTCCCTGAGCTAGCCCTTCTCATCCTTTGATGTCAGCACCCATGAAGCTCCCTCAGGGAAGTGAAACCTCCATGATAGACTCTCACGGTGCCATTTCACTGTTGCGCTTGTCCCTGTGGCAGCTCAACAACTGACAGTCTGAGAATTTGATTAATGCTTGTCTCTGCAACTAGACTTTACCCCTAAAAGGGCAGGGACTGTGACTGTTTGTGTTAACCATTGTACCCTCACCCCCGGGCCTGACACACAGTAAACAACAGAAAATAGTTGTGGCATGTTTTCGAGTGAATGAATGGATGAATAGCACTCTCCTGTGTGCAGCCCGTGAGGCCATCCCCTAGAGTGTCTCACACCAGAGTTACAAACCATCCTCACTGGTATAACTAGCCATAACTCAGGAGAGATGAGGGCAGGTCAGAGGCTGGGGCCACGCACTAATTGTGTCCAAAGGGCAGGAATGAATGGAACTGGCCACAGACCAACACTGTTGTTTTCACTTTCAGTAGGGCTGGGCTCACCCCCAGGTGTCCCTTCCCTAGCTCACTATCTTTTCTTTGTTGTGCCTTAAGCCATTAAACCATTATTAGGTCTATTCTAAAGCCCCCATGTTATCGGGGGTGCAGCTTGAGTTTGCAGTGGTTCAGGCCTTGAATCATCACAGGTTTGCAACATTTGATTTTAGAAGATAGGGCAAAAGATCTATAAAAGAGACAGTAATAATTTAAACATTATGTCGATATTAAACTAGAGATAATAAACATAGGCAACCAGGTTCCACCACCAGGCTTTTATGACCTGACAAAGGGCTTAGTCTCTTCCTGTGAAGTAGGAATGGTAATGGGATCTATTTGATTGAATTCTTGGGAGTATTAAATGAGGTAATACAAAACATGTGCACAGAAAAGTACCTATAGCATTCAATAAGTATCACGTTTTAAAATTATTGCTAACACACACACAACATAAATCATAGATACACACCAATGATATAAACCATTTCTAAGGGAGCGTATAAAATGTGACTGTGCCAGTGTTATTTTAGGTTTCTCTTTGGTGACTGCAAATAAAAGGTAAGTTAAATAACAAAGCAACCAAAATCGATAGATTTTAAAATGCAATTTCTATAGTCTCTCCTTGACAGGCGATGCTTGTTAAGTGGGCTGTATGGATTGGGGGCTAGAATTCAGAAGAGAAATTTAGGCACAGGAAAAAAGATTACTGGAAGAAACACAAGTTACTTACTACATTTTTTCAAAAAAAAAAAAAAAAACCTACAGGCTAGCCAGACCTTAGAGAGAACCAAAACAGAGAGAGAAAGAGGTAGAAAGACAGATGGTTTACATTCTTGACAAGAATCCAACGAGTCTAAGACTGAAGATATGGGTCACAGCTGAGCTGGCACCAACACAGCTCCTGGTTGCCCTGGTAACTGGTCCCCACCCTCCTCACACTGCCCCCATGCCACCGAGCTGAGGAAAGCCCCTTGTGGATGGATCAAAGCATGTCCGTGTCCAAGGCAGAGGCCCTGGTTCTCCCTTGAGGAAGTGTAGGGAAGATGTGGGGAGCGTTTTGTGTTCATAGGGCTCAGAGCTGCAGTCTGAGTAGAACGTGTTAAGGGCTCCTTAAGGCTATTTAAGTGTAAATTAATTAGGCCAGGCTCAGTGGCTCAAACCTATAATCCCAGCACTCCAGGAGGCAGAGGCTGGAGGCCAGGAGCTTGAGACCAGCCTGGGCAACAGAGCAAGGCCCTGTGTCTACAAAAATTAAAAAAAAAAAAAAAAAGGCCAGGCGCAGTGGCTCACGCCTGTAATTTCAGCACTTGGTATGCTGAGGTGGGTGGATCACAAGGTCAGGAGATCAAGACCATCCTGGCCAACATGATGAAACCCCATCTCTACTAAAAATACAAACATTAGCTGGGCCTTGGGACATGTGCCTGTAATCCCAGCTACTCAGGAGGCTGAGGCAGGAGAATCACTTGAACCAAGGGAGTCAGAGATTGCAGTGAGCCGAGGTCATTCCACTGCACTCCAGCCTGGCAACAGAAAGAGACTCTGTCTAAAAAAAAAAAGAAAGAAAAGGAAAAAAAAGCCAGCACTGCATGCCTGTAGTCCCAGCAACTCAGGAGGCTGAGGTGGGAGGATGGCTTAAGCCCAGGAGTTCCAGGCTGCAGTGACCTATGACTATACCACTGCACTCTAGCCTGGGGAACAGAGTGAGACCCTCTCTGAAAAGTATATGCAAATTAATTAAAATAGATAAAATGTAAACTGCAGTTCCTAGGTTGTACCAGCCACATTTCGAAAGCTCAGTAGCGGGAGTGGCTAGTGACTGCTTTATTGGATAGAGCAGCTATAGAACAACATTGCAGACATCATCACTGTGTTGGACAGGGCCAGTCTAGAAACATTCTACCCCAGCTGTGATAAATTGTTAGCATCATGATGAGATCAGTAATAAAGAATTTCAAAGCTACCAGTCAGTGAGTCTCCCCTAGGCACCAGGCCCACAGTGTACTATCTGAGCCTGCAGTGGCACCTGAGTAGATTTCAACTTCAAAGTCTATTTTAAAAAGGGGGCTTTTTTGGAAAAACAAAAATCTCTTGATTATAATTGTAGCATTTTCCCTGTATAGAAAATTTGGAAAGTACTAAAAAAGAAATTTCACAAAATATATCATCCTTGGTGTCCTCTTCCAAAAATATCTATGAATTGTATTTTGGCCTTCTTCTTTGTTTTTCCTTCTTCTCCTTTTCCTTCCCCTCCTCCTTCTTCCTTCTTCCTTTCCTTTTCTTCTTTCTTCTTCTTCTTCTTCTTTCTTTTTTATTCTTCAAGGGGTCAGTATATAACAGTCTATATATTTAACTTTTATATCAGGTAAAACACACCCATCTCCCCTTCATTCTTACTCCCCCTCCCTCCTTCCCATCTCTCTTCTCCCATATTCTATCATTATCTGTTTTCCTTTTACCCATCATTCCCTTCCAAAAGACACTTAATTTCTTGGGATGTTTCCATAGGCCAAGAAAGCTTTCTCTAGCCTCATGACATTCTGATTTAACTCTTGGTAGAGCATTAATTGTGCTCACCTCTGAGCACTGGACTGGGAGTCGGGAGTGCGTTGCCTTCCCCATCCTGCCATGTTGGGACTCTCTAGAGCAGGGATGTCCAGTTGTTTGGCTTCCCTGGGCCACATTGGAAGAAGAATTGTTTTGGGCCACACGTACCACACATAAAATACACTAACACTAACAATAGCTGATGAGCTTTAAAAAAAAACCACACACAAAAAAATCTCATAATGTTTTAAGAAAGTTTATGAGTTTACATTGGGCCACATTCAAAACTGCAGTAGGGCCTGTGGGCTATGGGTTGTAGAAGCTTAATCTAGAGTGTGAAAACCTTGAACATCAGAGCCATAGGCAGAGATGCTAATTTGGATTCTCTCTTCTCTTTTCCCTTAGACTTTTGTGTGTGTGTTTGATTTTCATAATTTATTATATTGTCCGCAGTAACTTGAAGGCACTGAGCTCAATGAATTTGCTTTAATAGCTCCTTCTTCCAATTTCTTCACTGTAAAGAGATCTCAATTGCCTCTTTCTTCATTATGAACATAAAATTTGGAGCTCATGTGTCTAGGTCCTTCCTAGTACCCTTACAATAAGGTCCACATTCCTTAGCAGGCCAGTCAAGGCCTCGAGCATTTAGTCCTGACAGTGTCTACTGTCCGCCCTCATATACCAGCTCCTACGACTCACATTCACCAGCACTAAGCATCTGCTTTTCCATGTACTTGAGCCTCGGTGCACAATCTTTGATGCTCCCAATCTTGGATTATTCCTTCCCTCTGCTTAGCAGGCCCCTCTTCAGTTGAAATCCTCTTTATCCTTCCAGATTTACTCTTTCCAAGGCCTGATCAAGATTGGCCTCTCCTCCTGCTGTGTTATCATAGCCTTTCTTAGTATATCTCATGCAGCCCTCATCACTGCCCTACACCCTATGGGTGACTTAATAGATTGTTTACTCATTTGCCTCCTCCGTTAGAAGACAGAAACCACACTGTTCATATTTATCCCCAGTGCTCACTCAATATGGTGCTTTGCATGTATTAACATTTAGTGTTGTGGAATTAAGACCCAGTGCCTACCAAATTCGTGAATTTAAACTCTGAAAAATTCAGAGTTGGAAATAAGTACTGTTTATTTCAACTGTTAAATCAACCAAAAAATAGTTTATTCCTTATTTAAATCCCAAAGCAGCTCAATGAATTGTATATGATCCCCACTTTACAAATAAGCAAAGAGAGGCACAGATAAATTACGTTACTTGAGCAAAGCCACACAGCAAGGGGAGTCTTTCTAACTTCAAAGATCATACTTTTCCTACTGTTTTAACGGCCCAGATCATCCATCCATTAAACAAATGATTCTCAAGAAGTGAATCAAGGTTGGTTAAATGGAGAGAAAACATTCAGAGAGCAGATGAGAGTGACAGCAGGAATGAGAGGGGCAGTTCCCCACAAGCACATCCATGGTAGGGGTTAAGCCTTAAGCATGTTTGAGGCACTGACTTAAAGGGTGGTCATGATGGCCCTAGCATGGTGGCCTGGCTTGAAGCAGGTCAGGTACTAGAACTTGGATTTCCACACTGGCACTGCTTTGGAAAAACCCTTCTTGTGGCCTCATGGGAGCCTCCAAGGAAAGTTCATAATCATTTATTTATGATTCGCTATATGGAAATTTCAGGAATAACGTTCAAAGTGCTGCTCTTTTATTTCCAACCTTCTCTGTTGTTCTTATAACTGATGGACATAGTCCTTACTGATGCATGGTCATTAGTCTGGTCTGCCATAAATTCTGATAGGGCAGATGTCTAAAAGCACCTATTTTTGTTTCAATAGTTTTATATTTCTGTTTATTAATTATGGCTTTCATACTTGATTCTGAAAAATATTATGACTAGATAAAGCAATGTGCTTTATTATTGACTAAAGCATCCATTAAGGCACTATTAAAACAATGAAAAAGCATGTATTCAAAAAGGATGTTTTTGAGTAAAGCTCTGTTTCTTTGTACACAAGATAGAAAACTTGGCCGGGCATGATGGCTCATGCCTGTAATCCCAGCACTTTGGGAGGCCAAGGCTGTTGGATCACCTGCAGTCAGGAGTTCAAGATCACCCTGGCTAACATGGTGAAACCCCGTTTCTACTAAAAATAGAAACAAATGAGCCAGGCATGGTGGCACACGCCTATAATCCCAGCTACTTGGGAAGCTGAGGCAGGAGAATCACTTGAACCCAGGAGGCGGAGGTTGCAGTGAGCCGGGATCATGCCATTGCACTCTAGCTTGGGCAACAGGAGTGAAACTCTGTCTCAAGAAAAAAAAAAGATAGAAAACTTATTACCCAAACATGTTTTCTGTGATTTTTAATTTGTTTTATTCTTATGAAATATTTTAGGCACAGAAATAGTCAACATTCAGCTTAACAAAAAGTATATCTGTTTCCTAAGCCTTCAAATAATACAGAGATTGATCTCCATTTCCACAGCACAAGCAAATAGAAATATTTGTACAGATGGAATGGCGGAAATGTATAATCTGAGCAAGAAAGCAAAACACAAGTTTGCCCCTCTGCTAATAAGAAAGAAGTTCTGATATTTAAACAAATTGCCCTCTCTCTTTGGTTCACCCCAAATTCATTATGAACATTTGCTCACGCCAAAATATATTAATTTTTCTGTGTATTCCATCTCTGAGTCGGTCCTAATTCATGGTTCGAATTGCCCCTCAACTCTAAGTAGATATGTGATCATGTGAATTAGCATTCAGCCCTCAGAACTTTCCAAACACTTCCTCTTCTAAAGCATTCTTCTTGCTGAATGGAAATCGGCAGCCCACAACACTAGTCTTAAACAAAGTTGTAAAGTTCCACCCAGAGACTTCTACAATGGAAGTGACAAGGGGAGCACTGTAGAAAAGGCTAGTTGACTATGCTGGGACTCCTACCCAGCCTGCCTGGAGCAGACATGTTTCCTCTAGGTATGTGAAAATACTAAGTTGGATCACAGTGGTGTCTTGCTAGCCTGGGAGTCATTCTAACTCCTTCACATGACCTTATACATCTCTGCCCCTTCCTTTTAGCTGCTGATCTTTAAATTTAACCCTTAGAGAACAGTCTTATTTCCTTCTTTTCCAAGTCCTTAGGAAAGCCCCTTGCTGTGGCCCTCATTTTCTCTAAGAAGATAAATCCTTTGACTCATAGCTTTATAAAGTTGACATAATTTCAATGATTTGAAGGCAGTTGCCTCCATTTTCATGTAAAACCTACTCTGGGGTTAAAAATCAGCCCCCTAAATGCTTATTCTACCATTTTACCAAGTATGTGGCCACTGCTTCCCTTCCTGCAGGCCAGTAGGTGCCACATCTTTATAAGATTGAATCCCAGGGCGGGAAGTAGAACCTCCTACTAATTTGGAAGGCTTCAAGGCCCAGTGCCTTCTTTCATTGCAACTATCTGTTAGAGGAGCTGTTATAGAAAATATATCCAAGAGATTAAAAAAAAAAACTGATATATAGCAGTATTATCTTTTTCATCTTCATTAGCCCATGAATGTGGTAGAAAAGCTTGGCTAATTACAAAGGGAATACAAGAAAGAAAGGAATTTAGAAAGATGACTTCAAATGGTACCTTAGGAATTAAACTTAGAGTGATCATGTCTAGGGTACTGGACCAAAAGCACCTGGAGCAGTGGCTCTGTCTCCCTACACACACAATAAGCACTTATAAATGGATAAAGGAAAGCAGAAATCCAAATTTCTGCTTGAATTGGCAGCTTCTCCCCAGGGGCAATTTTCCATCAAAAAGTGCTGCAGAGCTCAGTCAGTCTAGCTGATTATCCCTGCAGCCTATAATCCTTGACAGCCTTCTTCCCCATTCCCCACCATAAGCCCAGAAAACACTGAGTTGCAATGGTGGTTTCAAGTTGCATAAATGTAGCCTGTCCAACTTTTTTTCTCTTCACAGAGTGTCCAGAACATCTAGTTTTTTAGTAGGATGTCCTAGAAAACCTTGCCAATAATAAGCATTAAATATATACACTCTTCTCCAAGAGCACATAAAGTCTCCTCATATGTTCTAATATTAATAACTTTATTTTGTGCTTTATTAAGTACAAAACAAAGACATTTTCTGACGTACACAAAGACAAAAGGGCAATCTGTCAACTTTTCAGTCTAATGGAGGAATTTCAGAAACCTTTCTTGAAAATTTATACATCAAGCAGACAAAAGAAATTATGAGTGAGGAGATAGGTTTGAATAAATGCATCAAGTCTCACATAATCATTAATGAAAAGTAAATAATACTTATTATTTTCAAGTATATGTGGGACATTTATAAAAACTGACCATGTGGTCTGCAAATATGGAGCTGGGAAGCCTCATCGTCTTGTTACTGCATTTACGAAAAACCATACTTGTTCCACTAAATATACCCACTAGACAAGTGCTAACATAAACAGATGTTTCACTTGTTAAGTACATTTCAGCTCTAAGTACATATATGACAGTAACTGTTGTGATTCGAGTAATGATTTATGTTAATTATGAAGCTGTTGACATTTACATTATAATTTGTGTAAATTGTGTGACTGTTATTTGATCTGTACCTTCTGTGAATTTTGTAGCTATTATATTTGAACTCCTAAGTGATCTCTGGTTAAATAGTGTGTGCATGGAAGAAAAATCTTGAGTTCTATGATTAGTAAACTTATAGGACCCTCAATCCTACATTAGTATGTAATACTTTAAAAATATTTATTTGATATGAAGAAAAAGAAATATTATTTCTAATTCTCCTCTTCCTTCTATGGAGGGTGGACCCTGGTAACTAGAGGGTTTTTGACTTGCTGAGCACAGAGTGGTAGCATTGGTAGAATAACCTTTCACTTACTGAAGATTAAATTACTCTGAATAAGAAATGACCTGACCCCAGGGGAGATACCCAGGAGCTAAAGGTGGTTACCCAGAGCTGGAGAGCTTAAAAGGCTCCTCCTGGAAAAGATCAAGGGAAAAAAAAAATGGCCAAAGTCCAAAGCAAAACGAGAACATCTCATGTGCCAAAATCAAAGTGTGGCAAGGCTGAACTAAACCAGAATAACCCACTCCCCTACATTTTTGGACTGTATAAAAGCCAGGAGGGAAGGAGGGGGAGGTTTTGATGACCTTGTAGAGATGGGAGATGAGGTTGTAAGCCTGTATGAAGCTTAGAGCTGGACCTGAGTATCTTACATAAAGTCTAGTTGTTGTTGTTGTTGTTGTTAGCACTGATGTCAAGTAGTAGAACATAAAGTCCTTATAGAAGGACTGCCTTTGAATGAGGACTAAAAATATTACCACCCACTGGACTCAAAAGGAGCAAAAAATCTAGCTGTCTCCCCTGGGCCACAAGTGGGAAAAAACAATCATCTTTGAGAAACTTGAGCCCCTACTACACCCAAATTCACATTATATGACAAAGAGGCACCAAGCTTATAAACTGACATAAAACTGTTTTAGAATTGGTGAAACTGCCTGTGAAAGTGTTTCCAAAACTTAGGACTCCCACAAAGGAAAAGCTGAAGATGAAACTACAATCAAAAACTATAAACCATATGGGAAAATGGACCACTATGTGAGAGAATCAGCAAAAACACAAGTTGCACTCCAATAATTAGATATAATAGAATCAAATGGAACACAAGAACAGAAAAATTTGAAAAAGAATGAAATGTAGATTTTAGAAATAAAACATAATCAATGGATGGATTAAATAATAAACTAGATACAGCTGAAGAGGGAACTAGTGAATTAGAAGAAAAGCAGATTGGAGGATATTACCCAGGATGAAAAAGAGAGCTAAACAGAAAATATTCAAGAACAGCGAAGAGATGTGTTTGATAAAATGTCAAACTTCCCATATAGCTAAAAGGAACCCAAGTAAATAGAATAAGTAAGAGAAAGGCAATATTCAAAGAGGTAATAACAACTTTCCAGGGTATGAGTACTCACACTGAATATGCAAAATAAGTCCTGAGCAGGACAAGAGTAAAATTGCAAAGCGCCTCAAAGACAAAGAGACTTTTCCTACCTAAAGCTACCAAAGATAAGATCTATTTTCTAAAGGTTTGCCTAATACACTAAAAGAGATTTTTCAACAATAAAGGCCCAAATAAAATGAAATAATTATTCAAACTATTGAGGAAAACTGTCAACCAAGAATTCTTCACCAACTAACAGAATCTTATTCCTGAGTAAGCACAACACATTTTCTAACATACACAAAGACAGAAGGGTGAATTGTCAACTTCTCAGTCTAATGGAGAAATTTTAAATCCTTTCTTGAAAAACTGATACAGGAAGTAGACAAAAGAAATTATTATTAAGAATATAGATGATATGAATAAATGCATCAAGCCTGACATAGGATTAATGAAAAAATGATATTCTTTTCAAGTACATGTGGGGCATTTATAAAAATTGACATGGACTAGACCACAAAGAATATTGCCACAAATTTCAAAGAATCAGTATCATACCAGTCACATTTTTTACTATAATGAACTGTAAATCAATAATTAAAAATTCACACACAAAATGGTTGGGAACTCTAAAAATAAAATTTTTTTTAAAATTAACATTCATATAAATAATTTCTAAGTTAAAAATCATAATGGAAATTATAGAATATTAAGTAATGTACAACAAAAGTACTATCAATTAAAATTTGTGGGATGCAGTTACAACATTACTTAGAAGGAAACTGTAGCCTTTAAATGCATTTTTGGAAAATAACAAGAATAAAAAGTAATAAGCTAGTTGTTCAGTTCAAGTAGAAAAAAAATAAATATAGGAAATAATAGAAATGAATGCTAGTGAAAACAAACTGGGCACATGTTCTCAAGATCTCCTGAGGGCTATGTCATGGAAAAAAATAAACTATGAACAAAAGCCAGTTGTTTGACAAAATAAAAATAGATCTCTGGTGAGACTGATCAAGAAGAAAGAAGCACAATTACCTGATGCCAGTAAATTTGAAGACTTAGACAAAATTGGATCATTTCAATGAAAAATATTAATACTGTGGGGGAAATGGGGTTGATTGGCAGTGATCTAGTGGCAGACACTGCTTAGGGATACCTGCTTTTTCCCCAGTGAAAATGTGACCTTGCTGGTGCTGCATTTGGCTCTAGAAGCAGAAGGTCCAGAGAGCTGTATAATTTATAGTAAGGGCATGGATTGTTTATGTTCCTCCTTTGAAGTAATGATGAAGGCGATCAAAACTGACTACCTCATACAGCAAGTGTAACCTACAGATGTGAACTGTGTTCAGCGTTCTGGAGGCCTAGAAGCTGGGCTGAAATGAGCTGAATCTGCTCCTGCTGTGTGGCCGCCTGGCTTCCACCAAGTTCCTGATTCCTTAGCCAAATAAAAGGATGCAGCAAGAGATGGGAAGGGTAGGCCAGGAGGGTGGCTCAGCTGTCTTAAGTGTGGTCTCTTCCTGCCATCTACCAAATGTTGCAGCAACCAAAATGGAATCAAGAATAGAAAACCTGAATACAATACAATGCTCATTAAAGAAACTGAATCTGTAATCAAAGATCTCCCTTCAAAAAAGGCCCCAGGTCCAGAGGGTTTTTCAGATGAGTTTTATCAAACATAATACATTATATATAAAATGTTTCAAAGAACAGGACAAGAGGGAAAACTATCCTAATTTTATAAAGCTAGTAACACCTTGATACCAACATTTAATATGGACCATATTTTTAAAATATAGGCCCATCTCAAGTATATAAAATCAAAAATTCTAAGTACAATTTCAGTAATCAAATGCCTAAAATCAAGGACTTTTAAAAACACATCATATTTCTGGAATCAGCTTCAGAGTAATCTAGGATGGGATTATTTTGGGATGTGGGATGTCTTTGGGGGCATACATACAACAAGACTAATCATGGGTTGAAAAATACTGAAACCAACCCGGTGTGGTGGCTCATGCCTGTAATCCCAGCACTTTGGGAGGCTGAGGTGAGTGGATCACCTGACGTCAGGAGTTTAAGACCAGCCTGACCAACATGGAGAAACCCCATCTCTACTAAAAATACAAAACTAATGAGCCAGGCATGGTGGCACATGCCTGTAACCCCAGCTACTCAGGAGGCTGAGGCAGGAGAATCACTTGAACCCAGGAGGTGGAGGCTGCAGTGACCTGAGATTGCACCACTGCACTCCAACCTGGTCAACAAGAGTGAAACTCTGTCTCAAAAAAAACTGCTGAAGCTGGGTTTTTGGTATACAGAGGTTTGCTTTGTACTGTTTTGTCTGCTTTTCAGTGTGTTTAAAATTTTCAATAATAGAAAGATTCTTGGTTCTGTTTTTCAATGCATTATGGCCAATAATCAAGAGTTATGCCAGGAAGGAGGAATTTACTTGTCTTAGGAGGATTTGTTTGTGAAACACTGTAGCATGTGCTATGTAAATTTTCTCTGTCTTCTCTTCAGCAAAAATATAAATTTCTTAAAATACTTTTATCTGAAGGGAGTTTTGTTCTTTGGAGGGTTTGAAGAATAGGACCAGGGGACAGCTGACATAAGGGTTTATGTGAATATCTCTCTGTATGAGATCAGAGCTACCTAAAAAATACATGCAGGAAGTCACATTGTGTCTGGATTTTTGGTTTTGGTTTGTTTGTTTTTTTTCAGGACCGGATTCCATGGCTCTGTAACTTGCATGACATTTTACTAAGGTAAGAGACCATTGGGCCTTGGCATAAGCCAAAGCCAGCAAGTAAAGAAAACCCTCAGAAAAGACAGGGAAAAGAATACACTCCTGAAATCACAACTGACTGATGGTAAAGGATTCTTGAAACTGAGTGCACTTCTATCTAGTAACCACAATGACTTCAACCAGCCACAGGCAGCTGGAGCTTAGTCGGGCTCTGGAGACAAACCTTCTAGACAGCTCCACAGTTACTAGCTAGTAATCTTGATCAGCCGCTTGGTTTCCGTGAGTCTGTTTCTTCAGTAAAATGGGAATTAATGTAGTTCCTACTCAGAGATTATTGTAAGGAGTAAGTGAGTTGGTGTGTGGGCAACAGAACAGTATCTAATACATAGGAACTGCTCAAAAAAATGTCCACTGATGCCACTTCTGTTACTGCCTACCTTGGTCATCAGTTTTTCTTCTCTTTGCTTCAAGCTGTGACAACCAGGAAGGCCTGAGGTCACTTGTGAATGAACAGGTAATTAGTCGCCAGGATTGGAGTCCATGTGGCCCAGCTCTGCAGCATGCCCCTGAGCAAAAAGTTTCCCCTCACCCCACCCATCTGTGGGCCTGATCCTAGTGGAAATCCTGGTTGGGACATGGAGCAGGATAAGGAAAAGGTAGGGAGTGGCTTATAGATCTTGCTAAGATGAAGTCATATTTTATCCATCTAAAACCATCTGGGCCATATGAAGTTAGAATATACTTAAATGGTTAAAAATTCAGTTTGATTTTTTCACACCCTGTTGTGGCTAGCAGCCCTGTCTTTGCATAGGCTGAGTTTTGATTTAGGGGTTTACGGTTTAGGGTTTCAAGGTATGAAAATGTCTACCTACCTGGGTCTCTAACATAATAAACTCATGAGAGTCTATTTTTATAGTACTGTCATTTTATAGTCATAAAAGGGAGTATGGCTTCATTTTTATATTTGCTAGCCATTTATTGGCTGAAAAAAAAAAGCAGGGGAGGCCCCTTCCTTCAGAACTTTCATCCTGAAGAGAACTTTATGCTGGATCCCCAAGCCAGAATTTATGCACCACCTCCTAACTCTAGAGTCCTGTCCTGGCCCCAGGATGACTGCCTCCCACACCCAGCAGCCTACTGGAAGCTGTGACTCACTCTCCGGTGTCATCTCTGGCCACACTGTTTTCCCCTTATTGGTGCTGTGTTGCACTGCCTCTGTTTCTGGCTGGAGTTTTTTCCTTAGTGCATCCCTAGAAACCTCTCATATGCTGCTCACCTCGCCCACAGAGGTGTAAGGTTATTCTTGTAAGGATATTGCCGAGTTTAAAATGAGGAAACTGAGGCCAGCACGAGACAAATTAAATTCCAGTTTATTTAGCTCCCGGGCGAGGTTCTGTGGCCCCAGGGGAGGGAGAGAGAGAGAGGGGCCAGAGAAGTCGCGCCCGGCCCTTCTGGGCGTGGGGTTTTATAGGGGA